>CAJPDP010057119.1:0-13882 GCA_905336975.1 Bombina variegata variegata
AATAAGGGTTAATAACTTTAATATAGTGGCGGCGATGTTGGGGTGCAGCGGAATAGGGGTTAATAACTTTAGTATAGTGGCAACAATATCGGGAGTAGCAGATTAGGGGTTAATAATTTTATTTAGGTGGCGGCGATATCAGGGGTGGCAGATTAGGGGTTAATAACATTATGTAGGTGTCGGCGATGTCGGTGGGGGGCAGATTAAGGGTGTTTAGACATGGGGTTTATGTCAGGGTGTTAGGTTTAAACTGTATTTTTTTTCCCCATAGACATCAATTGGGCTGCGTTACGGAGCTTTTCTTTACGCAATCGCAGGTGTTAGACTTTTTTCTGACCCGCTCTCCCCATTGATGTCTATGGAGAAAGCGTGCACGAGCACGTCAAAACAGGGCTGTAATGGCTGCGTTATAGGGGGTATAATAACGTCACTTTTGTTGCGTTTGTTAATTTACCTATAGTGTGCATAACTCGTAATCTACCCGTTTGTGTTTAAATGCACAGCTGCTCAATTAGTAAAATACTAATAATAATTGAATATACTTCAATCACTGCATGTTTCTCTATTAGTGAGACCTACACTTACTTGTGTAATGTATGTAATACCAGAACAATTATGTCATGTAGTAAAAAGGGTTAAAGGGCAGAGGTTACTCACATTACAGTACAGAAGCTGTAGTGTAATCTCCTTAGAGATGTTTTGACAAAACATATGGCATTAATATTAACTGAAACTTTTGTTTTTATTACTTGTATAGATAAAGATTGCTCTTGCAACATATATTTGCTTTTCAGGTTTTGTGTTACATCCCAGATGCTTCTGCTTCACACTGTAGAAAATAAGAAAGAAATTACACTTAAAGGGGCATAACACCCACAATTTATCTTTCATGATTCAGATAGAACATACATTTTAAACAATTTTCCAATTTACTTCTATTATCAAATGTTCTTCTTTTCTTGTTATCCTTCGGTGAAAAGCAAGAAGGCAAGTTTAGCACTATGTGGCAGAAGTTTTTCAACGTTATACATTTGTGTTTGATGTCCCTTTAAATGGGCATACAATTATTAAAAGGGGCATGGGCATAAAATTGCTTTTTTTTTTTTTTTTTTTCTCAAAAGCTTTATTGAAATATCAATAAACTTACATCATAAAAGATTAAGTGTTACAATACAACAAAATAAAGCATAATACATTGAGTTTTAACAGATCCTTTTACAACTGCAAATTAAACCAGTCTATATTGAAGTCACACACCAGCCCATGAAGCTTTAATCCAATCAAATTTATCATTGGAACATAATTATTGATAACATCAGTTATATTTTAATCATTACGTCCAATTGTAGTAAGTCCAAATTCCCTTCCCTGGCTCCCCAGGCACGCTCCTATCCCCTAAAAAGTCATACTATCTATCCCTCATGTCTCTACTTGACCTGCGTTGTGAGATCGAAGCAGAGGGTCCATATAGGTGGGGGAAGGAGGGGAGGGTGCTATACATGTGGCGGAGGTCGCTGTCCTTATGTGGCGGGGGGGAGGAGCCCAAACACTGACACTATTTTCATTACTGAAAGTTAGCGTATTTAATTCGGTTTCCAGATATTTAGCATCATTTCATGTGTCTCTACCGAGCCGCTTTTAAGGTAATAATACCGTTCTAGTTGCAATATGGTATCTACTTGTTTTTCCCATTCCTGTACTGTGGGGATTGTTGTGGTTTTCCAATACCGGAGGATTAGGAGCTTTGCGCTGCTCAGCATTGTCAGGAGAAGTTTACTTTTTGCCTTAAGTTTAAATCGTGGTAAACCTGTGAAAAGGAGTATTTTGGGATCTCGCGGAACTATGGTTTCTAATGTTTTGCATAAGTGTGTTACCACCTCCGCCCAGAATCTTTGAATTTTAGGGCATTCCCACCATATGTGTAAAATGGTGCCCTCAGTTGCACACACCCTCCAGCATCTACCTGACGATGTAGGGTAGATCGTTTTTAATCTGCTCGGGGTGAGATACCACCTGGTAAGGTACTTCAGGTTTGACTCTTGTACTTGTGCTGATATAGAAGCGGTTTTGTTATTAGTGAATATGTACTTCCAGATAATGGGTGTCAGTTCTGTTCCCAGCTCCCTTCCCCATGCCTCTGTGTATCTCGGGAGGTGTTCATTATTTTATGTCTGGAGTATTTTATAAAGAATGGAGATCAGGTGTGCGCGAGGCCGGCCAGCCACACATAGCTTTTCAAAATTGGTCGGTTGTCGTAATAGGGAATCTTTCGCTGTGTGTGTGGTAACAAAGTGTGTTATCTGTGCGTGTGCCAACCAAGTTAAGTGAGTTTCCGTGTCTCTTATGTCCTCCCACTTTTTTATTTTATGTTGCTGAGTTAAGTGTAAAATTGTGTTTTGGGCAATCTGATGACCTAAGGGTGAGTAATTCCTTGCCACGCTCAGCGATAGTGCTGGGTTGCTTAAGAATGGTGTCATAGGAGATACATGTGAGGAAATATGTGCATGAGTATGGATGATTCTATCCCATGTCGTGAGTAGCTCTCTAATGAGGGGATATTCTTCTATTACTAGTGGGCGGTCCTTTTTCAGCGTCCATGCGAGATACCCAAGGTTATTAATGTGTAAGATTGCCCTATCCACCTGTATCCAGTGTTTAGTACTGTCATTTGCGCTCCACTATCCTTTGTAGCATTATAGCATGCCTGTAGGTTTGAGTGTTTGGGACTCCCAGTCCTCCCTCCTCCCTTCTCATGTACATGGTTTGTTTGCTGACCCTTGGCTTTACACCACCCCAGATGTACACCTCTATATCTGTCTGGAGCTTTGCCAAGAATTCCGCTGGAAGTGGGATAGGCAAAGTTTGCAGGATATAAAGTATCCTGGGGAGGATGTTCATCTTTATAACACTGATTCTGCCCAGCCAGGACAGTTTTTTAGTTTTCCAATTAGATAAATCATTAACTATTGACCTCTCTAGTTGTTTATAGTTGGCCTCGAATAGAACACCCGTATCCCCTGATAGCTGTACGCCTAAGTATCTCATCATGGATGGCTGCCTCCGTAATGGACAAAGAGCCATTAATTGGGACATATCTTCTTCCTCCATATTTATATTTAACACCTCCGACTTGGAGATATTCAGTTGGAAATTGGAATATATTGCATATTCCTGGACTATCTCCAACGCCCGCGGTAATGATGTTTTGGGTTTCGTGAGCACCAGTAGGATATCATCCGCGTACAGGGCTAATTTATGTTCTGTGTTATCTAGCATTATTCCCGAAATTTGCGGGTCTACTCGAAGCCTGAGGGCCAAGAGCTCTATCGATATTGCGAAAAGTATTGGCGAGAGGGGGCACCCCTGCCTGGTACCGTTCGCAATGGGGAAACTCTCAGATAGGAGGCCATTGACTTTGATCTTAGCTGACGGGGCTGTATATAGGGAAAATATAATTTTTACAAATAGTTTGCCAAAGCCCATTTTTGACAGGGCAAACCGCAGGAATGGCCAGCTCACCCTGTCAAAGGCCTTTTCAGCATCTGTTGATGTCGATGACATCGGTATTTTTTTGTTTTGCATATGATATCAGTTGCACTACCTTCAGGGTATTGTCCCTCGCCTCCCTACCCGGGACAAAGCCCACCTGATCTGAATTAATTAATCCTGGAAGTACTCTATTTATGTGGGTGGCCAATATCTTCGCATATATCTTAATATCGGCGTTGAGCAGGGAGATTGGGCGGAAATTTTCTGGTCTATCAGGGACCTTACCTGGCTTTGGGAGGACTGTAATGTGTGCTTCCAAAAGGTTTTGGGAGAACCCCCCATCACCCTGGAGTGTATTATACATGTCTGCTAAATGCGGGATCAGAGTCTGTGCAAATTGTTTATAATAAGCTATCCCAAACCCATCTGGCCCAGGGCTTTTTCCCCCTGGGGTATCTTTTATTGCTTTTAGAATTTCAGAGTGCGTCATTGGTGCCTCCATCTCCTTTGCTTCCTCTGCACCTATTCGTGGTACCTCCACGTCTTTTATAAAACTCTCCATCTCACTCTCCATGCCCCTATCTGCCATGTCTAGCAATGGTTGTGTGGGTGTATTTTTTAGGTTATATAGCGTAGAGTAGTATTGTCTCAGCGTCTCCGCTGTCCCCTTGCTATCCTCATGTTTTGACCCATGTTTGTCTATGATACCAGTAATATAAGTCTTGAACCGTTGTCTCTTAAGAGTTTTTGCTAGTGAAGCGCCCGGCTTGTTACCATACTCGAAATAGTACTGTTTTAAGTATAATGCCTTTTTCTGTGCTTCCTTAACTTGTACCTTCTGAAGTTCCGCTCTTACTACTGTCAGAGAGTCTTTTATGTTTATAGAGGTGGTATCTTTTTTATGTTCCTTTTCCCAATAGGCTAATTGTGTTTGTAGCGAATTATAGTACTGTCTGTCCTGTTTGCATTGCTGTGCTCTGAGTTTTATCATAACCCCCCTGATCACTGCCTTATGAGCCTCCCACACCATGCTAGGTTTGCTTTGATCCGATTTGTTTATTTTGAAATATTCCTCTAGTTCTCTAGCAATTTCTATTGTGGCCAATGGGTTTTTCAGCAAGGTCTCTCCTGCCAGGTAAAGTCACATACCACTGGCGCGTGATCCGACCATGAGATCGGTAAAATGTCTGTGTGTACAACCTGCGAGAGCAGTGTTGGGTCTGTCAGAATGAGGTCTATCCTTGAATATGTATGGTGCGGGTGAGAGTAAAATGTAAAGTCCCTCCCTTTGGGGTGCGACACTCTCCAAATTTCTTTTAGTAAAAGCTGCTGTATTTGTGTGGTTATAGACCTCAAGACCTTTTTTGGAACACTAGAAGTGCCGCTTGAGGTGTCTATAGTTGGGTCTAATAGAGTGTTGAAATCTCCTCCGAGTATCACTTCCCCCTTGCCCACCTCCAGTATTTTTTGTATGACTATTTTCAGTGTGATATGTTGTTGTTGATTAGGCAGATACACATTAGCCAATGTCACAAATCTATTGAATAATCGGCCTACTATCAAGATATACCTCCCCTCCCTGTCCTTCTCCACGTGTGTTGGTTGAAATTGAGTATTGTTGCCTATGAGTATGCCCACCCCACCTGTTTTTGTAGGGCCTGAGGCAAGAAATTGATTATGAAATCGTGTGTTGATCCTTTTCGGTTCCCTCCCCCTTTTGAAGTGGGCCTCCTGAATAAACAAGATGTCGCCCCTTTGCCTGTGTAATTCTGTGAAAGCTATTGACCTCTTTTCAGGGCTGTTTAGACCTTTGGCATTAATGGATATGATACGTATTGTACATGCTTTTACTGGGTCCCCCCTCGGCTCCATGCACGCTATTTTAATCAAGACCTATTAACCAGAGATAATTATCTGTAAAAGTGTGAATGATAAGGTATTGATGAGTATATTATAAGTTATGTGAGCGTCAAGGATGTGGCAGCGACCTCCGCCTATGTAGATCCAACGATCTGGTATTGTTAACAAACTTCCTGGTGATCTGACCGTCACAAAAGATATCTAGATTTTTTAAGGAAAAAATGAGGGGTGTTATCCCTTACCCCCAGGCTGACATTCTGATAAATATTAGCCCCTGAATTGTGAAGTCTGTCTAGCAGTCCCCGGGGAGTCCTAAAGTATGATTAGCTATGTTAAGGGTTAAGTTTATCTAATTTTTAATTGTTGAAGACCAGGTGTCGTTTCATGTTGTGGTTCCCCTACACAGCATGTCATCACATTCTCAAACCTACCTGCACTCTAACTGCACTATGATCCAGGTCTACTATATTTCAATACACCAACCCTATAATTCTTTGTGTATTCTTGTCCATGTGTAAGTGCAACCATAACTTTATCTGTAAGGCAGTCGCCAATCCTAGACTCTTTAATATTAACAGTTTCATGCGTAATAAGTCGAGAGCAGAACTATTATATACATATAACTTTAAATAAACCAGTGTATTCCCAGAGGGCTATTATCTTATGTATACATTTAGCTAACCCCTTGGGGGTTCTGCCTCTAGACCCTCCTTTGGCAGACCACTTAATATATTAGTACATATTCCTGCAGTCAGAGTGCAGTGTGACCTGTTCAATTATATATCAACATTACACTGTTTCCTTATAATGCATACCCTTAATCATGTTTAAATGACTTGTGTGCTATTACACAAATTATGCATCTCATGTTCTAAATCTGTCTTTAACAAACATTTCTCACAAAAATTTGAACAGTATAACAATTGAAACATATATAAGCATAAACACATAGCCGGAACACTTTTACCCAGTCTTTACTGCTTTATCCATTTTGTTAGGTCCCATGTCCATTGTACGGAAAATGTACATTCTCTTTAGTGGTATCTCTCCATAGTTCTAGTTCTCTTTATGTATGTCCCCTTTTTGTGTGATATTATCCAGAGGGATGTTTCTGTCCAGTGATATCTGTTCCTTGGGTGGCGTGATTCTTATCTGTAGCACCTCGCAGAACCGCTCCAGATATGCTGGGCTCCTGTATGTTGCAGACTTGTCTCCCTTTGAGACGTTTATACTGACTGGAAATCCCCATCTGTATTGGATGCCCTTTTCTCTAAGGACTGTTGTGATAAACTGTAATTCCCTTTTGCAGGGTAGTTGGGCTGAGGTCAGAGTATACCTGAATATGTACCCCTGCGTGTGTGAATTGGGGTTTCTGTCTTGCTTGTCGTAGTATCTCCTCTTTGTCTTGATGGTTCAGGAACTTGATGATTATGTCCCTTGGCGGTGCTTTAGGCGAAGGTTTGGCTCTTAATGCTCGGTGCGCCCTCTCTAATACAACGTCTGTTGACAAGTTAGTTCCCTTGAGGGTTCTAAACAGATCCTGCAAGTACCCTGGCAATGCTGTAGGAAGGACACTCTCAGGGACACCCCTAATGCGCAAGTTGTTTCTGCGCCCTCTATTATCAAGGTCTTCCACCTTTTCAAGCAGATTCTGTATAGTTTCTTCTTGATTATATATAAGTTGTGACAGGTGCTGTACATCTTGTGTGACCACTTCATGGCTCTCTTCTAGGACCACCACTCTGCTGTCTATGCGCTTAATGTCTCTCTTTATTTCTTGAAACATGCAGCGCATATCTGCCATGGCTGACTTTGTCATCTTTTGACGCTAGTAACTTTAAATCTTCCCTCGTGATCTCTGTCTGTTTTGCAATTACAGCTTGGGTTTCAGGGCTTATTTCTCTGTTCTCTGGGGTTGTCTGCACTTCTTGCAATTGATCTGATAGTGTATGAGATATACCCTCTGATGCTTTTAGGTAGTGGTCCATCATTTTTGTTTTAGGGTTAATGTCAGTTTTGGCTGTTTTGGCCGGCATTACCCCACAAGATTTCCCAGGTCCCCTGCGTATATTGGTGATTTATATTCACCTGCTTGTACAGTGCTGCGTATAAGAAATTTAATGTATCCACCCCGTGTGTAAGCCTGGCTTTGATGTGTCTCAGACGGCTGTAAACAGATTGTGTGACACGTGGGCCCTTCAGTCACTATCACTATCACCTCCGTGTTAGCTATTGTGCTTTCTTACCCGTTGTTGGAGGAGCTGATGTCTGTCTGTTTGAGCTCTCTACGGGTTTTGTTTTGTTAGCAGTCTGGCCCTGCAATTATCAGCTGACTCGCTCCACAAGTCTGAGGTTTTGCTCTGCTCCTTTAATGACAACGTGCAGAGGGGCCTACAGCAAGTGCGCCTCTTGCGCCAGCAGTGTCTGTGTGTTGGTGCCTGCTTCAGGACCTGATATCCCCAGGTACCGGGCTGTTTCTTACCTCCGCAATTATGTAGTGGCCCCACGCTTAACACCTATGCCTAGTCGCTTCAGGTTTTGGCACTTATATCTTCTTAGCACAACTGCGCAACAGCTTACTCTGGTCCGCTCCGGATCTCCCACGCCTCTGCAACAGGTTCCGTGTCAGTAATGTTCAGAATTGCGGCGGCTTTTGTTATGTCCTTTTTTTTTTTTTGTATTCCGAGTCCCGGGGGGTGCTGCAGCAGATAGTATATACTATATAGGGGCTTTTAGCTTAATGGTATCTAATTTATTTGCTAACCTGGGGGATCAGGGCCTAGGAGCTGTTCTAGCTAGCTGCCATCTTGGTGCGTGGCCAAACTCCGCCCCCCCATAATTTATGTTTTTAACTAATCTCATTGATATTCTGTTCCATTTTAACAACAGTTTGATATAAACTTCAAATACTGTCACACAATGTAGAATTTTCTTGGTGAGAGTAACTGACTTTTTAAGATCTTGTTCAGAGGTCATCGAACCTAATTCTCTACCCCAAGCCCGGATTTTCCAAAAAAAATCCCTGAGAGCGCTCAAAGTATAGTAGGGTAGTGAATTATGAGAGGTTTAATCCAGCGGTTCCCACTATTCCATCTACGTTCCCAATTGGTAGACTCCCTTAAACCCAGGATTTTATATAGCTCAGAACTCGAAAGAATTCAAACCGGAACCAAGATGGGGCCGATTCGCACTTAGAGATCATATAGGACACCGTAGTCAGTGTATCATTGTCGTGGACGTCTGAAGTCTGCACTATGTCCAAGTCTGTCCAATAGTCCACAGGTATGTTAGGAAAGTCCCAAAAAAGGCCTCTCACGTGATGAATAGGGGAAGGATGTTTTGCACTTTGTAATAGTTTTCAGTGACTTACATGGTTTAATGTCCTCTAAAAATTCTACTAGTGTTATAAGTAGGGTATCTCAGGTCTATAAAGATTTGTCACATAAATAAAATTGTATATCAGGGCTGCCCACTGAATGTCTACTGATGCGTGCCTGGCTCCTAAAGTGATGCAAATTTAATAAAGACTGTAAAATATTTTACAGTAAGATGAATGCTGAACAATTGGGGTCAAATTCTTTCTTTAGTTTACATAAAGTTTGTCAGTTGTTGCCCAGAAAGTCTAAACTACTGTTCATAAAAAGAATCCTTCCCATAAAACAAATAGCATAGTGCTGGTATGGTTTATCTCTTTAATTTATCCCTTCAATACCTCTTAGTTACAATATAAGACAAGCAGATGTGTAATCCTTTCTAGATGAAATTCCTATATATTAATCTACAACATGTTAAAAAGATACTAAAACCACATTTTTTCTTTCATGATTCAGATAGAGCATGCAATTTTAAATACATTTCTAATTTACTCCTATTATCAATTTGCTTAGTTCGCTTTGTATCTTTATTTGAAAAAGCAGTTATATTGAAAGCTTAGGAGCCGGCCCATTTAGCCACCAATCAGCAAGCGCTACCCAGGTGCTGAACCTAAAATGGTCTGGCTCCTAAGCTGTTCTTCCTGCTTTTCAAATAAAGATACCAAGAGAATGAAAAACTAAATGATAATAGTAAATTAGAAAGCTTAAAATCGCATGCTCTATCCGAATCATGAAAGAAAAATATTGGGTTTAGTGTCCCTTTTAATTTACATTTTGTCAGAAAACTGGAACAGCATTCCCCTTTTGCTGTGGACTTTTAACTGGGTGTACAATAAATAAATCAATGTTTTACCTTCTAATAATGGATATTATTTAGTTTAAAATCCTTTAAGTGTCAAAAGTCTGCTGGTATTAAACCCTTCTGGTAGTTAAGGGTAAATATGTTTAAACTAGGGTCTGGATCTGCTTTCTAAAAATTCCTTATAATTAAGTGCAGATTATTTTAAGAAATATTCACTTATCTGTTTTAGCTGCTGCAAATGTGTCCTTAGAGATTCTGCAGGTTTCCATAACGTATCGTATGGCGACACTGTGCATTGTAACCAGAATCTGATACGTTGAGTTTCCAGGTATTTGATTACTTTGATGTCACAATGTAATTATATGCAGTCCATCCTTACTGTCGTCGGCATAATTGTTAACTGTCTAGCGCAATAAGCTGCAACAGCACAACTTTCAAGAAATGACTGACTAAATATATAGGAATGGAAAATCGCCGTATAGCACGCAGCATGAGTCCATATGCTCAGGTTCCATCTGATGAAAGTGAAAGGACCTATGATTTTAATCCTGAATGGGAGCCACACCTATTAACGTGTTTGGGTATGTAACTAGCCTTTACCACTAATACAAAATAAAATAATATTGATATTATAGTATGTCAAATTTCCACGCTAATAAATTTTTCAGTTAACTAAGGTACTAACGTAGTAACATGAAATTTGTTATTTTCTGAAAATGATATCCACTACATTTCTTTCAGTCTCCAGGTAGGTAGAGATAAACTGTCATCATCTAGTGCAATTTATTTTCTTTGCCTCTGAGCACAGGTGACTAACTCCTCAAGAGACACATGTTCTGTTTGTTACTTGAGTGGTTCTCATGAGATTTGTTGTTGCCATATGTTGTAATCTTAACAATATTTTGCCTGTGCTGTTTTAAGTAGGCTCTGTATTTTCTGAAAATCCTCTAAAAAGTGACACTGAGATCTACGTTTTTTTATATTAAATATCTGTTAGAACATATCAAAAAGTCTTCTTAGTTAAAAGTATGTTACCTTCCTATTTAGTAGGTTACCACATCAAATAATGATGGTATCCATAAAAAACAGTAGATAATAATCAATTTCAGGGTTTACTTTTTATAAAAATAATAAAAAATATCTCTCTATATTAAATCTACAAGTCACAAAGGGGAAAGGTTAAACGGTGAGCATGCACTTCTCCCTGGCCAAAGAGAGCATGCCCAATGTATTTTACTAGGTAATTTGTGAAACTCCTTTTATTTTAACAAAATAATAAACACAATAAAGGGAAGTGGTTCTAGATGCAAAAGAAGGGTTTTGTGAAGAACTTCGTCCAACCTGCACTAAACATACTTACATTTTGATTGGTTCCTGGATATGCCTTTTTTTATTTTTTAAATGCTTTATTTACTAACATTCTCTGTTTTAGAGATGCTGACTGAATTTCCATGACTGGTGACATATTTTCTTTTTCCCTAGTATGAGTGTTCCAGAAAATCTAGGGTGGCATTTGTCCACCCCTGTATCTCAGGATTGCATCCGCACACATTTTGTATAGGTGTTTTTAATATTTAAAATAAGAGGGTGGAAAGCATTTCTCTTTCAAGGTCATTAGAGTGGTAAGATAGAGAGAGGTTATTTTGGGTTTGCAATGTTTCAGTTATTTGTGGAAACCTACTTTGCTGCTTTGCATGCTGGGTTGCTAAATAATTCAGTACCATCAGCCTTTAATGAATTTAGAAAGGTAAATGCAGAAGGGATCAAATAACTCTTTGACGTTCATAAAATTTAGGCCTATAACTGCTGTACAAGTAAGGTTTGGTTTCTTATATATTTTTTTTCTTATATTTTTTTTCCTAATATTTTAAGACGCACAGACATTTCTAGGACATGTTAAATACAAGTATTTATTTGAATTGACAGATTCCTGCTGTATTCTTACAAGACTTATAACCTGAATTTCACTCCAAGTTCAAACGGGGTTCATACACTTCACATGCAGTAGTACATTAATCTGCCAAGTATTTGTTATTGGTTTTGTAGATTAATCTTTTTTCTTATTGTATTGCTGTCCTTGTCCAGAAAACAAATTTTCTTCTGTTTTTAATCTTTTGTTTTGGGTCACTGCCTTTTTTGCTTCTACTAAGCGTCAAGTGATGGACTGCTACCCTGACATGCCCCAGCCAAAAATTCCTCAAGCATTTTTGAATTATATGGCTACACACGTTATTGGCAGAGTTTACGTTTCCTGTTCTAGTGTTATAAAAATCTGCAAATCCAGAAATGACTTTCTCACATCATTGCATGTTTTATATTATGTTATGTTGGAGATGTTTTTGATTGGGAATTTAAAGGGATAGTAAATACATTGTCTTCTGATTAACATAGCGTAATATGAATTTTATTTAAACAGAAATATATACAAATATGTGTGCACTCTACTGATAAATATTTGGATCAAAACAGGTGCTTGCAGTCATAAGCAGACTAATAAAATAATTGTAAAAAGAAAAATAGTCACTATGTAAGTGAATATTCAAGATTGACAAGGCAGCACTCATATCTGATAAAGAAAAATATTTTATTTAAACCCCTTCACTCGTGTCAGTAGCACAAAACTCAACCAAATTAAGAAACAATGGCAAAATCACATCAATTTAAAAAAACACAAATATCAAACAAAGCATATCCAGGCCTGGAAAACAGTTTTATTCACAAAGAGCAATTACAGGGTTAGGAATGAGCGCATAAGTGTTTACACAAGCTCAAGCCCTATAGTGCAATTTAAATACACAGATACAGACTATACTGGTAACGAAGGGAGACAGGCAATGTATGCAGCTCCTTGAAATTACTATATAGCCAGCAGAACCATGAATGCCAGTCCAAATGGAGCACTTAGTGTTCAAAACACGCTCCACAAAAAGTCCTCATTGACATATATGGCAAAATTAGTTATGCTCTGTGCGCTTGTCCGGAGAGAGCTTAAGATACAAAAGCCTCACCACGTTGTGATTTCAGATTTCCTGGGTCTCATGTTACCGGATCCTGTATCCACATAGAGTGAAAAAGATCTTCCAGCTACTAAAGAAGCTGTGACTGTATTCAAAGCCACAGACGGTGCTCCTCCGTGTTGGTACTGCATATAGTGCCTAGTGTTGCGCCTCCAGGAGTGTTGTCAACAAACGTGAATGAGTGTAAATAACGTGAGTGAAGGGGTGTATATAAAATATTTTTTTTATTGGATGAGTGCTGCCTTGTCATTCTTGAATATTCACTTACATAGTGACTATTTTCTTCATAAATGGAAAGAGTTCACAGCTACATTCATTACTTTTGGGAAATTCAGAACCTGCCCACCAGGAGGAGGCAAAGACACCCCAGCCAAAGACTTAAATACCTCTCCCACTTCCCTCATCCCCCAGTCATTCTTTGCCTTTTCGTCCCAGGAGGTTAGCAGAGAAGTGTCAGAAGTTTCGGTAGTCTCTTATGGAGGGTAGTACTCTTCGGCATGGGACTGTAGTTTTATGTAATCCTGTCAGCCTCTAAGTGAGAACATGGATGAAAGTTAGAGTCCGGAGATGCAGGGAGAGTCTTTCTGCGAACCCATCCCGACTCGTATTAACAGCTCCACAAGCAATCAGCGTTGACAAGTTTTGCTGCCTGCTTTCTTCTCTCAAGTCCATAGCAGAGGCGATGCTACTATCTGTCACACTTAAAGGTGTAGATTCCGGTAAGATCGTTTTATTTTACTTTCGTTATGATGGTATTGTAATACAAATGTTTCCCAAGAGGCTATCACCTTGCGGGATTAACTATAATTCAGGGTCTTAGTGAGGCTCCTTTCGTATCTTGGAATCAAGGATTAATATCTTCTGAGGGGGGTTATTGAACAGGGTTTTTTTTAATCATGTTTATGTGATTCAACCTGCTTATGTGTAGTGTTGCTTGGGCTCATGGCTTGTGGAACATAACGGCATTTGGAAGTGACGCAGCCTTTACGGTTGAGCGTGCTTTTTCTGGACTGCACGGTGCACCTAGTGACCGGGCGTGGTCACATTTTGGCTCTCCATTTCCGCATTTCTGACCGTGCGGCGACGGAAGAATTCTGGTCCGCTGGTGTCTGGTTCATAGGAGGTGGTGAGTGCCCCAGCCATTGTGGGTGTCGGGTGCTGTTTACATTTTTCTTATTTGGTCCGTTTTGTTTTTTTGTATTCAATATCCCTGTTATGGAGTATTCTGGTATTGTGGAGACGGACGATTCAGATTCAGATTCTGTCTCTAGTGAAGAATACGAATTGGCCCGGGTGATACATGCCCTCCAGTTATGTTCTGAATGCCGTTTTAGAGTGCT
>CAJPDP010057246.1:0-10059 GCA_905336975.1 Bombina variegata variegata
TTATTTTACATATTCAATGTTGTCAACACATCAGAAGAAATATGGCATACAGGCTTTTTTTAGCCCCAAAAAATTTGCTTAATTTAACAAGCAAATGTAAATATACCAATAAGCCATTAAATGAGCATTAAAATATGTGATCATATTTTGTTGTTTAAGCTATGTTGTTTGCATCAAGACAGTTATCTGCCATCATGTCAAATTGTAATGGTCATTGTTTTGTATTAGGAGAATACGTTTGGACATCACATCACAAAAAACAATCAATCTAATTAACAAGGACAGCATGTGATAATGTTGTCTCATCACACTTGTAGAACACACTCTGCAAACAATCTGCCTCCATGGACCCGGTCCCATAGAAGACTATAGAATACAGAATGAGCTCCACAAGTGTAATAAGACAACATCATCACATAATTATCCTTTACACATAAAATTTAAATTAAAAACAATAATATATAAACATAATTACTTCTTCCATTCTTCCCTTCTTCCCAGGACAGGGAGTCTTGGTAGTGGTCAAAGGCCTACTCCGACATGTCCTCCTTGGAGATGGTTGTGGAAGAGGGGTAGGTGGAGTACTGTGAGGCATTGGGGATTGACGAGGCAGAGGAGGAGATGAATAAGCAGGAGATGATGGAGGAGGCACAGGATCGAATGGGACAGGAGCTGATGGTCCAGGCTCTTGTGGTCTTACCATTTCTTGTCTGCTGGCCACCTCCAAGAGAACCTGGAATATGTTATTTAGAACATTTAGCATATTTGTTTGTCCTTCTATCAGGGTGTTAACTGCATTGGTCATAAACTGTGTATGTGCCTCTTGTGCCCTCCGGGAGTCCTGCATTTCCAGTAGGAAGACCCTCATCAGCTCCACCTCGGGCATTGTGGCGGGGTTGTTTTTTTCAGGGGGAGCTGATGCACGGGGGACTGCTGCACGGGGGACTGCTGCACAGGGGGCTGCTGCACTGGGGGATGCTACACAGGGGGATGCTGCAGGGGTATCTTTTGCAGGGGTATCTTCTGCAGGGGTATCCTCCTGTTCTCTCCAAGGTGGTGTGTCACCTTCTGCATCACTCTCATGCCTGGGAGTAGAAGGAGCATGTTCCTGCTGTCTTTCCTCCTCACCGGCCGCAGACTGTATATTTTTAAATTAAAAAAAAGAGAGATTTTAGCACATTTCCAAATAAAAATGTAAATGTTATATTTGAAGGTATATTAATGAGACTTCCTTAGTAATTAAATTTTCTCAAAAAGAAATCAATACAATTTACGTATTTGAAAACTTGTCTTTCGAACATCTAGATGTTCAATATTTTTTTTGTGCGCATCTTAAATATGTTTAAATGTACAGATAATCTTGAAACTAGATACTAATGTGATAGCTTTTCTTCAAATCCAACTTTCTTAAGGTAATTCTGAATGTGTTTTCTGAATAATGTTTAAAAAAGCAAAATTTTGTTAGTCATATCCATAATTTATTTTTATTGTAAATGAGTTATGAGGTGTATGAAAAGTGATTATTAAATGTCCATACCAGAAGATGAGAAGTGCAGGTTCCCGGTATCGATACCTCCTTGGATCCCGACTAGGGCCACCTCGGAGATGTTGGGATGCAGCATTTCCTCCCAGCAGCTGTTCACGAATGTCTGCTCTGGGCCACCACCGGTCCCGGTATTCACTTGCCTCTCTCTCAAAATTTTTTTCTTCAGCTCACTTTTGCAGTCCCGGTAGCAGTGTTGTAAAGATTTTAAGTCCCTCCTGAACTCCCCCACTGCGTTGACAGCATCCCTTATCTCCCCCCACAATTTTTTCTTCATTGAAGAGGCGGTCTTCAGTGCCCGCAGTATCATAGCCCTCTCCATATAGGTCAGTATAAGGGCCTCCTTCTCCTCCATGGTATACATCTCCTCCCTCTGCTTGGGCTTCCCATGTGATGTGAGCCTCTGTAATCCGAACTGTATTGCGCCCTGTCTTGCCCCACTGGGCCCAGCCACTTGTTAGTCTTCAACAATGTGGCTTGGCCCACCCACCCTGACCTCTCCCCCTTCCTCTGTAATTCCTCTCCCCCTTCCTCTCCCACTCTCCTCCCTAATCTCCTCCCTAATCTCTCCTGGTTTGTCTAAAATGAACAGAATATAACTATGGGATGTGTATAGGTTTAAAAGGAATGGGATATGGAGTGTATGTGTGTGTATGTATTTAATGTGTTTGTGTGTAATGTTTAACTATGTGTAAGGAATGGAATACAAATCAGCACTTGCATACTCACCCAGACAGATTCTTACACAAATACAATTCTCTCTCACTTTATCTCTCTCTCTCTCTCTCTCTCTCACTATCTCTCTCTCTCACTATCTCTCTCTCTCACTATCTCTCAAACTATCTCTCTCTCTCCCTCTCTCTCACTCTCTCTCTCACTATCTCTCTCTCTCTGAGTATCTCTGACTATCTCCAACCTCCAACGCCTAGACCTGTACCTGTCTCGAAAAAGCAATACAGTCAAGGTATCCATGTTGAGAGCGTGCTTATATACCCTATGTAAATGGTTAATGATGTACCGGTTTGCAAAATAAACGAGGTCCAGGTGTGCTGTTGTGAAGATTTGTATGTGTGCAATGTGGAGTAGTTGTTTTATTTTGCGCATGCTAATACTGAGTTTCCAAATCAACATATTTTTAAGCAATGTGTATAAAGCAATGTGATTGTTTGCAGACGATTATCATGATTTATTAGTGCAAAATCCCAATTATAATGTGTGATCGTATCGTATTTGTTAACTGTTCTAAATATTATTTTATTAAAACTTTCGTAGTGTTCAATGTGAATGTTTCATTTGTGTATAAGTTTGTAGTTTGTTGCTGTTTTGTTTCGTACTGCAGATCCAAACTTATTGTGTAAATCGTCATTTTGTGTAAATGTTTGAATGTAGTATTTGTTGTAAATAATTGTGATTGTTGAATGTGAATCTGCTATGCTGTGTGAGTGATTATTGTTTGTACATTTGACATGATTCTTATTGTTGTCCATTAAGTTGTATGTGTAATGTGACAGAGCAAAGTGTAGTTCTCGCGATATCGAGTGTTAGATGAAAACTCTGTTTATTTTTGGGTTTCCATTGATCTCTATGGGGGAATCTATTAAGCGTTTGGGAATCCACAAGTGAAATAAAAGCTGTATTCGGGTTAACGCGATGCGTTACAACGTTCTTTTAAGACTTGTAATACCTACGCTATGAAGAGTGCGCAAAGAACATTACGCATGCGCTATTTGCGCACAGACATAACGCAAAACTCGTAACCTAGCTGTATGTAAGTAAGCATAAATAAATATATATATATATATATATATATATATATATAACACACAATTTCCATAGATTGCAATGTAAAGGCACTTTTCAGTGCTGTTTCTTTTTCTAACATTCCACACCCGCTCACTTTAAGCCCATAAAACTGCTTTGTGCAGTAATTTTTTTTTAAAATTAAAGATGCTGGACTTCTGATGGGCAGAGCTACAGAATGGCAGCAACCTCTTGAAGCTCTCCACATCAAGCTGCAGTAAAAAATTTTTAGCAGCCATAGCCCCCACGTAGCTGCCCCGTGAATGCTACCATTTGTCTGGGGAACCCCCGGTCACTCTAACCGCTGGGTCGTCTCACGTGTGGGGAGCTTCCATCATCCCCCAACCCCTGTTGAAGCCCGCAGCACATAGAGATTTGCAGCCGGCACCATCTTGAAAGGCGAACACGCGGTACACTTCAGGACACTATCCTAGATGTGACTATGTCTAGAAGCAGCCTTATACACCACAACCATCTGCTGTACATTTGCCAACTGGCTTCATGTGAATAATCAGCAAGAGATGCAACAGAGACCGATTCTACACAGGGATAATGTAGAAAGCTGTACTGTGATGACTTAAGTACTGTGCCTACCAGATATAACCATAGGAGCTTAACTATAGGTGTCTGCAACAGCCAACCTATCATAACACACCCTTCTGTCACATATTGTACAGTGAACTGAAGAGTATCACAGTTTGGGTCATCTATTTTCTACTGGGACACTACTAAATCCCTAATACAAGCTTTTTGCCGGCCCAGAGCAGTTGCTTATGTGTGCCTTACATCACTATGTCAACCCATGTCATAAAGGGACACTCTTCCTCACTCACAATGCCCATAGTACTAAGAAAGGGACTGGAATATTCTATGTGTACCTCCCAGACACTGCTTTCTCATTCACTCCATATTCATCCTGACTAAGGCTTTATCTACACAACAGTGACCTCTAGTGGCCATTTATAGTAATTATACCACCACTTCATATTTTTTGCAGTATAATCTGCCTTGCTTGCAATATCTTCTTTCATGCTCCACACTACTGGTTGTATTGTCTTTTGTTTCTACATTCCTGACTCTTCTACTTGCAAACCTAATCACAAGAGTATACCAGACCACCTACTGAGACCTTAAGAAGGTGGAAAAATATTTTAAGAAGATTTCCCCATCTTTAGAAGCTCCAATGGCTGTTCATTCAAAGCAAACAAACAAGAAGTCACGACATGTAGCTGAATTCAGTCAGAAAGTCCTCCTTCTTCCCCCACCCCAGGGTCCCTGCCCTCAGACACACAGTCTCTTCTACAAGAACTTAAAAGTTTCTTTCTTCCAAAGATAAAAACAGTGCAAGCAGGAATGGATACCTTGACTACTGAAGTTCGCCAGTTTTCATCACAACTCAATGCAGCAGAACAAAGAATCTCAGATGCAGAAGATAGCCAATCTAAAATTAACTTCACTATATCTCGCCTGGCGAGACAAAACCTCCAGTTGCAAGAAAAGATGGATGATCTTGAAAACAGATCACAGCGAAATCTGCATAATCTGCATTCCCGAATCCATACAAAATGAAGATCTTCTGGAGTTTGTTGCCCTCAGTTGCCCAAACTGTTTACCATGGACAAAGACACATCACCTTTCGACATTGAAAGAGTGCATAGGCCCAGAAAGTTCCAATAGGCAACTTAACGCCAAACCACGCAAAGTCATCTTTAATTCCTGCGCTACCAGGGGAAGCTAGTGCTGCTACGTGCTTATAGATTGAAAAGAGACTTGAAATATGAAGACAACAAATTGCTAATTTTTCAAGACTTTTCGGCAGAAGCAGCAAAAAAGAGGAGAGATTTCTTCCCTCTTTGCAACCAGCTATACTCTCAAGGTCAACAAGTATCACTTCTTTACCCTGCTAGACTTAAATTGCAAACTGCTTACGGGCCTAAATTCTTCCTCTCACCACAGGCTCTGCAGTCATACTTAGACATGGAAAACAAAAAAGAAAAAGGCTGATCATGTTGTATGCTCCAGACATGTCCTTTGTTATTTCTGTCCTTGACTACCAATGGCTCCTTTACTTGGCGCTACATCTTGGTGTTTTTTATTGCCATGTTTCACATTAATGTTATGTGTGTTTGTTTATATCACTTGTTTATTATTTCTTTGGTTTTATTTTTTTGTTCTAGAGAGTGACCTATAGCCCTGTGGCCACTCCTCCATTGAAACTCCCAAGAATCTTTTGAGTTTCCCTGTACAACCCAAACTGTAAGTTTCCATCTTTATCCACAACCCATGATTACATTACATACATTTCAGAACATCTCTCATTAGACAGAAGGCTGACTACTCAAGCTGACGTCCCCAGAATCTATTTACTCCCCATGGCTTTAAATATGTTCACACCTCGCACTTTTCCTCTCACACTCCTGCATTCTGACATCCCATGTAAAATTATATCATGGAACGTGGGAGGGTTCACCTCACTAGCTAAACATAGCGTGCAGACATAGCCCTCATACAAGAGACCAAGTTAACATCCCAGGAACATGAAAAATTAAAAACTAGATGGGTGGGACAAATTCTTTACTCCCCGTCTGAGGGTAGGAAGAGGGGAGTGGGGATTTTTGTGTGAAAGGGACTCCCTGTCACTTTTACCAAGCCACTAATAGATCAACTAGGCAGATACATCATTGCACACATGACTTTTGCTAATTCCACCACTTTAGGAGATATCTCATGGGTTATTCAGACTCCCCCCTGCTGATAGGTGGAGTCTTTAACTTGGTGCAGGCCTTACCTCTGGATCATTATAGAGATCCAACAAAAGTGCTAGATCTCTCCAAGGCAGCAAAAAGTAAATCACTCTCATATCTGTGTTTAAGGCATTGCTGGGGATAATTGACCTATGGCGTGCCCGTAATCCCCTTGTACAGGACTACACTTAACTATCCAAATACCACCACACCCTATCTAGGATAGATTATTTCCTAGTCTCCCCCTCTTTAAATGCCTATATTCAATGAATGGGGATTTCCCGAGTGACCATATAAGACCATGCACCAGTTTAGCTTCTGCTACACTCTACTCCACAACACCCACCGCAGAGAACATGAAGATGCCCTACCTATTTAACTCATAATACAGTGTTCTAAAGACATCTAAAGACCCAATGGACTTACTATTCCACGATAAACACACAACACAGAGATACCATGGACCTGTTTTGGCACACCTTGAAAGCAGTCATGTGGGGCCAGATCACATCATATACCTCCCAATATTTTAAAACCCAAGCATACAACTCTTCCCAATTCCTGGCCAGATTAACAGAAGCCTACAATGCATATATAATTTCCCATACTAGAGACACCAGACAGGCCTTCGATAACCTCAAGCAGGAGAGGGACTCTTAGCTACAACAAGACGCATTATTTAATGTACAGACAAAGCTGGTTTTTCCTATATGGAAATAAAACTGGAAAGATCCTAGCTCGAGCAGTTAAAACCATAACACCAAAGTCCGTAATAACTGCTATTCAATCGGCCACTGGTTTAAAGACAGATTCAGCGGACATATTAGTGGAGTTTGTAAACTATTATCAAACCCTGTACAATTTATAGCAAAAAATGAATCGCTGACATTCTGGAGGGAGATCCATGTCCCCATATTGAGTGATGACCAGCGAGCACATTTAAATGCTTCGATTCAGCCATCAGAGGTTAGTAAAGCTATACAATTGGCTAAATCAAGTAAAGCTGCTGACCATAGAATATTACAAAATTCTTAAGCTTGAGGTTTCCCTGATACTGGCCAACTTATTCACTGATTACCTGACAGGAGTAAATGCACTAAGGGACGTGTTTTTTGTGGCCCATATTTGTGTCCTTCCTAAACCTGACCACGATCTTACCCTACTTTCCTCTTATAAACCCATCTCATTATTAAATAATGATGATAAACTATACACAAAAATATACGCAGATCACTTATCTACTCTAATGGGGCACATCATTAATGATGACAAAACCGGCTTTATAAAATCTCGCACCTCGGTCAGAAAAATTTCGACGGAAGATTGCTGAATGCCTGCCTCCTGGCTGTCAACACAGAGAAGGTGTTCAATAGAGTGAGAAACATCTGGACACCTCTCTAGAACACTTTGGGATTACGGGCAACTTTTTATACGCGATCTGTAACCTATACAGCCATCCTTTAGCATCTCTGGTTATAAATGGCAGGGTTTCCTCTTACTTCACTTTAGAAAGGGGCACTAAACAAGGCTGCCTATTGTCACCCCTCTTGCTTGACATTGCCATAGTACCCCTAGCCTGCTATATTAAACAGTGTTGTACTGGACTTCAGATAGGCAACCACAAGGTACACCTGTCATTATATGCTAATGACCTTCTCCTCTATCTCCCTGATCCAGTGGTTGAGATTCCCCACCTTCTGAATATCTCCCTTAAATTTGGATCCTTCTCAGGCTTTAAAATTAATGTAGAGGAGTCAAAGGTGATCTGCTATTCAATACCCAGGGCTTGTCTTTAGATCTGTTTAAACTTCGAATTACAGATAGGGCCCTTTAAATATCTAGGAATAAAGCTGCACACTAACCCGCACCTCATATATAACCTAAATTTTACGAGACAAGAAGATTCCTAAACACTCCAGGGGTAAACCATAAAATATAATGTTTATTTAGAAAGATTAAAAGGCAAACATCATAGTGCATGGTTGTAAGGCAATAACCCCTGAGGCGTTTTGCACTAGTTTAGGGCTTAATCATAGGTCAACCTAAATTTCACCCATAGCATAAAATTTCTTCTTCTTGGAAGGATACATATCATTAAAATGATTGCCCTACCAAAGATCTTATACCCACTTCAAATGTTACCTCTCCTTCTTTCCCGCAAAGACACACAAACCCTCGCATCTAACATTTTAAAGTTTATTTGAAAAGGGAAAAAAAAGAATTAGCATTTTTAAATTCTCCCTTTGCACTTCTAAGGGAAGATTCAAAATTACCCAATGTGCTATGGTACAACTGGGCTTCTTTGGTGAAACTGGTAATAGACTGGCTGGCTGGCAGGCACCAATTTCTTTGGTGCCTCTAGCCTAGAGCAACAACTTTTGCAGCACTATCACCCTGTGTTTCTCCAACACACCACCCTGTCCTCCCTGCCACAATACATCAACCAAAATAACCTGTTTCAAGACCCACTGAAGGCCTGGGCCAAGTTATGTAGATTGTGGGACATTCCACAATGTCTCAGCATTTTCTCGCCCCTTACGGGTAACCCGGGTTTTATGCCAGGACTTTCCACTCTAGTATGTTGGCAATAGAAAGCAAAAGGCATAGTTAACATCTCACAACTTTTAAACCAAACCACACAGCATTTACTCACCTTTCAGGAGCTGAGGGATAGATACTTGCTACCAGCTAAAGATAACTTTGCAAACTTCCAAGGCAGACATTATATTTCTTCACTTATAGCACAGGGCCTAGATTGCTGGTCTAACACAAACATCACCTCAGTTTGCACACTAGCCCACCAAGGCATAAATTCGAAATCATCCATTTATTCCTGTTTAGTCACCCATTATGAACACTCTATGATAAAAATTGAGGATAAATGGAAAAATATGGATGGAATCCAAAATATAACTGACAACTTCCAGGCGAGTTTTTCTAGAGTCCATTATCAGCCAATCTAAGGGAATCCCACACTAGGTTAATGCATCTAACTTATTTTACTCCTGACCTCCATGCCAAATGGGTCCCGGTAGCCTCCCCTGATATTATACATATTTTATGGTGTTGTCCCAAGCTACAAAGATACTGGGGGAAAATGTCTTACTGGCTCTCCAAGACTTGTAAATATAAAATAGCACTGACATTGAATCAAATGCTTTTTCTAGAACAAGACGGTTTAAAACATGGGTCCAGTCACTTAATCCACCAAGTGATCCTTTTAGCTAGACAATTTATATTTCACTTCTGGATTCACAACAGACCCCCCTTTTATCTGCCTTATGGTCTGCTGTACACTCTCAACTGTTGTGAGACAGGCTAATGTAAAGGATGACATTGACAATAGAATAATTTTTTTTTAACAAAATAAGAACCATATCTTTTGAGCTTGCCTAGTGCTGTTTGGATTAGAATCCTAGACCCATTTTGTAATAGTACATTTATCATGACAGCAAACTTACAAGGAAAATGGTGCATGACCACCACCCCCCCCCTTGAGACCTCATTCTGGAGAGTGAGCAGTGGCCCCAGAACACGAAAAGATTGCCATAATCAGTGAACACTCTTGTCTATCTTTTTATTTGTATTTATGTTTTACTGTTATTCTGTTTAATGTTTTCTTAAATGTTTGAAAATGCAACAGGGAATTCATAAGATCTTGCATAATGTTACTTAGCCACTTTTTTGTTATCATGCAACAACTTCATAGCAATGTATTTATGAGGGCCGTGGCTCAAATGATTCTGTTGATTGTAAATGCATTTCCTCTATGTTATTTAAATAAAGAAATAAAAAAAAAAATTAAGATGCTTACAGTGGGACAAAAATGTATTTAGTCAGCCACCAATTGTGCAAGTTCTCCCACTTAAGAAGATGAGAGAGGCCTGTAATTTTCATCATAGGTATACCTCAACTATGAGAGACAAAATGTGGAAACAAATCCAGACAATCACATTGTCTGATTTGGAAATA
>CAJPDP010057312.1:0-11059 GCA_905336975.1 Bombina variegata variegata
GGTTTATCGGCCCTTACAAAGTCCTGAAAAGACTGTCTCCTGTTGCCTACAAAGTGGCCTTGCCCAAAACCCTGCGCATACACCCAGTCTTCCACATCTCACTACTCAAGCCTTACATCAAGAATAGATATACCTGGCTCCAAGCTCCTCCTCCTCCGCTCCTAGTCCGTGGTGACCCTGAATATGAGGTAGCTAAGATCCTGGACTCCAGATACAGGTGCAGACAACTGCAGTATCTGATACATTGGAAGGGTTTCTCTGTGGCAGATCGTTCCTGGGTTCCTGCCCGTGATGTGCATGCTTCTTCCTTGGTCTCCAGATTCCATGCTGCTCATCCTTTGAGGCCGACTCTGGTTCCCGGAGGGAACCCTTGAGAAGGGGGCTATGTCACGCTGCACCGCTCTAGTCGTTGCCAGGGACGCAGCGTCTCCTTCCCTGCTCGTTGCCAGGGGTTGTGTTGGGTCCGGATGCGTGCGCGCTGACATCGCCACACTCTCGTCTCTCCCTGATGCCGGTCCGGGCGCCTGTGGCGTGAATCCTGCACCTATGTAAGTCCTGTCACAATGATCTATCACTGCCCAAGTATAGGTGTTACTTTGTGTGCTCCTGGGTGTGATAGATCGTTGCTTCAATTAGCCTATTCCTGTATACTTCTGCTCAACTCTGCCTGTCTGACTACTCTGCCTGTTTAACCCCTAAATTGCTGGATTGATTACTGCTGCTGAACCCTGCCTGTCTGACTACTCTGCCTGTTTAACCCCTAAATTGCTGGATTAATTACTGCGGCTGAACTCTGCTTGTCTGACTACTCTGCTTATTAACCCCTGTTGTTTTGAACTGCTTTACTGTTGCCAAACCTTGCCTGCCTGACCATTCTAGTAGTTTGCCCTTGGATTGCTTTACTGTTGCCAAGCCCTGCCTGTCTGAACTTTCTAGTGATTTGCCTTGGCCAGCTCTGCCGTTGCCGCTGGGGACTGTCCTGCCTGTGGTGAGTAACCTCTTCCTAATCTTACTAACTTTCTCTGCTCTGGGATATTCCCTATCATTCCGGCTTGACGCTGGGATAACAAGACTACTGGGCGAGTTCGGTTTGATAGAGGAGTATCCCACGAGCATTACAATATAGCTGTTAAAAAGCTGGCAACCTAACTGATCTGTGAATGTGCAATGTCATGATACACTTAGGAGGAGTAGTTAATACCGGGAATAGCCACCCAGCAGAGGTGGTATCGTGTCTCAGTATTGTCAGGGTTAATCTGAACTGTTCTTTCTTTTTGTAATATATGTGTTTGCTAAGGAATGCATTGATCTAAAGACCCCCCTTCCCTCCTCCTGGTGCCTTCAATCTCTTGGTACTGTGGGTTAAGGACTTCCAAGGAGTAGTTAGATGATTGTAAATTAACACAAGGACTGTGGTCTTGACAATACAAAGGGAGACTCTGAGATATAATTGAATGTTAGTGAAAAATTATTCATAACTTGCCTGGGACATCATATGAAAAAACATCTGAATGGAGTTCTCACACAAACCTATTGGAAGCTTGATAATATGTGCAAAGTGTAGGTATTGTGTTTAGTTTATGTCCCATTTTATTTTAAAGAACTGTAACTTTGCATTTTTAAAAAAAAAAATGTTTTCTGTTTTTGTAATTTGCCACTGTGCAACCGGTATTTGTCTTATGTTATTAAACATATAATAAGCTAATTCTGTCTTTGGGCTCTAATATCTGAATTCACGCTCTAATTGTTAGTCATGTGAGTTATTGGGTTTCCCTTATTCAAAACTCTTGGTTGTGGCAGCATTTGTTAATCTGGGGTGGTGTAGGCAGGATTTGGGGGTTAATTTTGTGTCCCTTTAGGTCCTTGTAGAGGTTAAGGTGTAAGGGAACCAAATGGTGAGTGTTCTTAACCCCTTCATGCCCACACTCTCCCCATAGTCACGGCTGGGTGGATAGGCTTAGTCATCACACGCACCATTTTGGTCACTAAGTGCAATACCACCTACGTTTCAAGATGACATTACTCAGTACGGAGATGTGGAGCTTGACCAACCAGTAAAGAGTTAAAATAAGATAATATCTTTAAAGTGATAGTAAACTTGAGCTCTACGCTCAACAATATTAGCACAAAAAAAAAGAAGTAAATGAAGGGCACTTTCATTGATTCAAATCAGTGTGGACGCTAAAATATATAAATAATCACTGTTTCATTTTCTTATACATTCCGCCTTTCCTCAGCCAGCAACATATAATCTAATTCAGTGTAAAATGACGGATCATGCTGTAGCCAATCGTAAAGCGCCAAAGGGGACGCGTTACGATTGGCTACAGCGTGATTCGTCATTTTACACTGAAATAGACTATACCTGGCTGGCACAGGAATGGTGGAATGTATAAGAAAATGAAACGGTGATTATTTATATATTTTAGCGTCTACATTGGTTTTAATCAAAAAAGTCCCCTTCATTTTACTAATATTGTTGAGCATAGAGCTTACATTTACCATCACTTTAAAGAGAGCTATTGGCACTGAAGGAAAAACAATAGCATGCTGATTAGCCGCCAACAATGTAGTTGTCCCTAGAAGTTTAATGTCCCTGTAATGACCAAGTGACGCGTGAACGGGTAAAGCAAAGTACTATTTGCTTAATATAAGAGCAGTGTATACACAAGCATTTTCCAAAACAATCCGAATATTCAGTTTGCAAACATACCTTTTGGGATCACACATTTTATGAGGATTTTACTGTATTGAGAAAATTATTTTACAATAAATGTCAAACATATTACCTTTGATAACAATAAATGTATGGATTGAAAAGCAAATATTTAGGATTGAGAATTTTTCTTTGTTTTGTCTTTTTTATTTTATTTCCTTTGCCAAATATTTCAGGCATTAAGAAAACTAACAAGAATCTTACTTTTTCTGTAAATTGTAGCTTCATATTACCAGCTCTTAAAACTCGTCATCCACCATCCTTCCTACCTGATAAGCAGAAAGATTTGAAATATGGAGCACGCAAACGTGAAAGTTTTTTGTTTGTTTTTTTAAATGTTTTTATTGAGGACATAATGGTAAATATACGTTACAAAGGGTATAAGAACATACGTGTTACATTGAATTTTTGCATCATAACTGAAAAACTGAGTTGTGAAAGTGTGGAGTTCAGTCCTCTATTTTTCATTATTCTCCTATGTAAATTTCACATAAGCCTAAATTACTACAGTAGTTTGAAGTATGACATGGTAAAAACAAAACTGAATTTGCTTCCTAATATTAGGGAGCAAAGGCCACGTCTGAGTACAGCTAACAGAATATCTCTATAAGTTGTGTTGTCCTGTGTCACAAATAACTGTTAGCATCATTAAAATTAAATACAAATGTTATAAGAAACATAACTTCTAACACATATCAATACTAACATAAGGTGATTCATGAGTAAGCAGAAGGTTATTTCCTGTGTTGCTTGATACTGTAGTTATGGGGTGATGGATTTATGACTAGTATAGTATTGTAGTTTGGCAGGCGCCATGCTTGTCACAGGCTGGTCTCTGTTTTATGTAATTCTGGCTTTGCATTGTGCCCATTCATGTAGCATGAGTTCATGAGTGTCCACGAACCCCCTTTGCATGTGATGGTACCTCTCTAGCTGTATCAGGGTATCTACCTGTTTTTTCCACTCTGTTACGTTAGAGGCATCCCTAGATTTCCATTTCTGGGGGATTAGTAGTTTTGCACTGTTGAGAATGATAAACATTAAGGCTCTAAGGGCCCTGCTCTCAACTTTGGGGAGAGAAAGATATAGGCGTGCTTTAGGGTCGTTTGGAATTGTTTTCCCCACCGCTCTGGTGATGTGCGTTAAGATCTCCACCCAGTAGGCGTCCAATTTGGGGCAGTCCCACCAAATGTGCACCGGTGTGCCCTCTACCCCACACCCCCTCCAGCATTTCCCGTTCGCGGTTCTATATATGTGCTGCAGTCTGCTAGGGGTGAGATACCACCTTGAGAGAAATTTATAACTAGATTCCTGGACTCTGGCAGAGATTGATGCTTTTTTAGTGGCTTCAAAGGCAGCCCACCACTCCTGAGGAGTAATGTCAATATTTAGTTCCTTCTCCCACGCTTTTGTATACTTGGGTAGTGTGTATTTGTCTGGTTGTAGAAGTATCTTATATAAGATGGAGATAGCATGTCTAGTAGGTGCGGTCCGTGCGCATAATGTCTCAAACGCTGTCAATTTTCTAGTAAAGTGTCCTTTGTGGTGGTGTGTGTTTAAGAGTGAGTCAGTTGAGCTTAAGAGTACCAGTTTATACATCTGTCATCAAGTGATTCCTGTATTTCTGACAGTGGTCTGAGTTTATTGCCTGTGAGGAGAGAAAGGAGTGTCCTTCCCCTGATAAGTGCGTGTTTTTGCGTGGGTTTTTAAGGTTCCATGGCAGTTCCGGGTTGCCGCAAATAGGTGTCAGAGGGGAGTGAATGGAGGATACGCCCATCGAGGTGTTGATTAATTTGTCCCAAATGGTATAGAATTCAGTCAATAGCGGATATAGTGTCGCTGCTTTATGTCTATGTTTCGCGTGTAGCCAAGCTGACATGCCTGCATTGTCAGTTTCCATAATGTCGCAATCTAGTTGCACCCACTCTTTATGCGTGTCATTTTGGCACCACTCTAGTAGCCGTTGCAGAGTAATAGCCTGTTTGAATACGACTAGATTGGGCACTCCAAGCCCCCCTCTGTCCCTAGAAAGATAAAGTGTGTGTTTGGCTACTCTGGGTTTGATCTCCTTCCAAATGTAGTGTTCTATGTGTGCCTGAAGTCTGTCTAGATAACCTAGTGGGAGAGGTATGGGAGTAGTCTGCAGAACATACAGGATTCTGGGGAGGATATTCATTTTATAACATTAATCCGGCCCAGCCAGGATATCATTTTGTTTTTCCAGCTGGAGAGATCTGCTACAATATTACTCTCAAGGGTTTTATAGTTACTCTGGAATATAACCTGGGTGTCTGGAGACAGGTAGATCCCCAGGTATTTCATTTTAACTTGTTGTCTCTTCAGGGGGCAGTTGTGTAGCAACCTGGGTAAGTCTCCTGGATCATAAGTGATATTTAATATTTCAGACTTGTTAAGGTTCAAGTGAAAATTAGAGACTCTCCCATATTCCTCGATTATGTTTAGTGCCCTTGGTAAAGCAGTCTCAATGTTGGTGAGGGTAAGCATGACGTCGTCGGCGTATAAGGCTACTTTGTGTTCCGTGTCACCTATTCTAAGTCCCGCCCTGGTGTGTCCCATTGTGTATTATAAACTTGTCCGACAAAAGTTTGTTCACCCTGACCTGAGCTGTGGGCTTTTTCCGCATCTGTAGATACAAGGACCACTGGCAGCTCCTGTTGCTGGTTATGTGTGATTAGTTGTAGGATTTTTAAGGTGTTATCTTTTGCTTCTCTTCCCGGCACGAAGCCTACGTGGTCTGGGTGTACCAGTTTGGGCAAGAATTTATTGATTCTTGTGGCCAGAATCTTTGCATAGATCTTTATGTTGGAGTTGAAAAGCGGGATGGGGACGGAAATTTTCAGGTCTGTCTGGCGTTTTACCTGGCTTAGGGAGCACTGTGATTTATGCGGCTAGCATTTCGTCTGAGAAACCTCCTTCTTTTAATAATGAGTTAAATAATGAAGTAAGTGGGGTAAGAACATGGTGTAGAAACGTTTTATAATATTTCATCCCTTACCCGTCCGGGCCTGGGCTTTCCCCGTTTGGCATGCTTTTGATCGCCCGCTTAACCTCCTCTGTAGTGATAGCCGAGTCTAGGTATTCAGATTCCTTTAGATCGAGTGTGAGAATGTGTAAGCCAGTCATAAACTTTCTATGTCTGTTTGTTTACTCTTGTTTTCTAAATTGTACAATTTCTCGTAGTACTTCCTCAAAGTCTCCGCAATGTTTTTGCTGTCCTTTTTTGTGCGCCCACTATCGTCCAAAATGTGATATATGAGCGAGCTTAACATCCTGCGCCTAAGGGCTCGTGCCAGGGAGGTGCCCACCTTATCGTTAATGTCAAAATATTTTTGCTTTAATAGGGTAGATTTTTGTTGGTATTTTTGAAGGAGGTGATTGTGGAGGTCATTCCTGACCTGGTTTAGTGACTCAGTGATTGTGCTCTAGGAACGGGTTCTTTTTATGCTCCTTTTCCCAGTACCTAATCTGGGCAAGGGTGGAATTAAGGAATTGCCTATTTGACCTGTTGTCTCTAGCTTTGTGTTTTATGAATTCCCCCTGATAACACACTTGTATGCCTCCCACGCTGTTGTGTTAGAAGTGTCCGTAGCTATGTTTTCTCTAAAGTAGTGTCCCAATGCAGTGTCTATTTCTACCTTGATTAGGGGGTGTTCAAGTGTCTGCTCATCTAGTTTCCACAGGTACTGGAGGGCAGGGGTGTTAGGCCAGTCAAGGTTGCACTGCACTGGTGCGTGGTCCGACCATGTGAGTCATTTGTCATCGACAGTCCGACTTGGTCAGTCATGATAGTCAATCCTAGTGTATACCTGGTGTGGGTGTGAGTAGAAAGTGTAATCCCTAACGCTAGGGTTAGCGGCTCTCCATATGTCATGTAGTCTTAGCAACCTAAACTGGGTGTTCGCTGCTTTGATAACTCTGGCTGGAGTGCTGGATTTGCCACTGATGTATCTCTAGCGGGGTCTAAGGGTAAATTCAAGTCTCCCCCAAGTAACAATGTGCCTTTCGCGTGCTCTAATAGTTTACAACTTAGCTGTTTGAGCAGTAGATGCTGTTCTTGATTTGGGAGGTACACACTTACTAGTGTGACCAGTTGGTTGAACAGCAGGCCTATTACTATTATATACCTCCCACCTGTGTCCTTCTCTACATGTTTGGGTTGGAATGTGACTGTGTTGCTGAGAAATATACTTACGCTCCCTTTTTTTGAGTCCCCCAAGGCTAAAAAAGAGGCCCTGTATATGTTACTAATAGATTTAGGTTCTCGTCCCCTTTTGAAGTGAGTTTCCTGGACAAAGATAATATCCCTAGAGTCTTTATAGAGTTGGTTGAAAGCTATAGACCGTTTTGCTGGGCTATTCAGGCCTTTGGTATTGATAGTGATCAATGAGAGTGATCGGCTTTGCAATTTGACAAACCTATGTATATCAGAGGGTATAAGGATGTCTAGGGGGCTGGAGTGAATGAGGGCAAAGGAGGGACCTTTTATGTAAGTGAGTAGTTCTAGACTGCAGTATGTTTAAATTAGGGGTGTGTAAGGTATCTCTCTGTACTTCGTCAAGTGGATATCGTGTACGTACAAAACCGTAAAAAAAAGTAAACAATCAGTTAATAACAAATCTTAGCGTGCAATAGAATAACAATTAGCGCCTCCAAAATTTCCTGACCTGCTAATACAATATTTTGGAAACAGTTCCTATGGCACAGTGAAATGTAGCAAGTAGTTGCTGTAACAATGAGGGAAGTATCCCAACCATCATGCCCGTAAACAAAACCATTAATAAATATATACATTATACGACCTGTAGCCTTGTCAGGCTATTGAGAGTCCCGGCTGCAAAGAGAGTATAGTCTTTTAAGTATTGTCCCTGGTGTTCAACAGAGAACCGGCTGTTCCCTGCTGTATATCTGCGTTGTCTCTTGGAGAGACAGCTGATGCAGGAGCTTCTCCGCCCGAGGATGCAGATGTAGTTGCTTGGGAGGGTGGCCTTGAGCCAGGTGGGGTGATGGTTATTCGAAGAGCTTTACAAAAGTGTTGAAGGTCTTCTGCAGTCTTAGAGACCTCGGTGGTGTCTCCTCTCGATGCAATGATGCTCACCGGGAATCCCCAGTGGTATACGATATTTTGATCTCGCAGTGCGGAGGTTATGAAGTGGAGTTCCCTCCTTTTTTGCAGAGTTGCTGGGCTTAGGTCTGCAAAAATCTGTATTCTGATGCCTGCGTGAGTTAGATTTTGGTTTTGCCTGGAGCACTTCAGGATTTCCTCCCTGTCCTTAAAATGTTGTAACTTGATCACCACATCTCTTGGTGGGGCTTTTGGAGGTGGCTTAGCCCTTAAAGCTCTATGGGCTCTTTCGATTAGTACTTCCAATGCATTGCTGTCACCTTTTACTGTCCTGAAGAGGTCCTGGAGGCATCCCTCTAATGCCACTGGTAGTATTGTTTCAGGGATTCCCCGGATACGGAGGTTATTCCTTCTCCCCCTGTTATCCAGGTCCTCCACTTTTTCCAGTAGGTGGTGTATTGTTTCATCCTGGTCATAGACTAGGGGGGAAAGATGTTGGACATCATTATAAGTTGTGTTATGGCTCTCCTCCAGTGTTGACACTTTTTTAGTCACTTTCAGGATATCCTTTTTCATGTCCCCATACCACCCCTTAACCTTCATCATCATCTCTTTTATATCTTCCTTGGTACATAGCAATTTTAGATCTCCTTTAGTGAGGTTTGCAGAGTCTGATGTAGTGCAGGGCTGGGCCTGAGGAGTTTCGCCTGGATGTGAACAGTCATACCTAAGGTGGGGGGACAACCTCCGTGTGCTTCAGATATTGCTGCATCGTTTTGGTGTTAATATGCCCTTCTGGCTTATTAGATCTGCACCCTGGCATGATGTAGTGGGCTAAACAATTGTACCATAACAGTGTAGCCGGCTAAAGTTCCAGTACATAAACTCCTCTGTACCTGGGTATGCTTTTGTCTGAGACCACAGTTGTCAGATGGTCTATGTATATTCTGCATTTGCTGAAGGAGTGAGTTTAGGGTAGTCTACAGGCTTATATGTCCCCTGCTTCCTCTTTTTATGCCTGTCTATGCCTGCTATGTTGTGCTGCCCTACTTAGTTAGGGTACGTAGTGAGCTGGGTAAACTGCCTGGGAGGGAGCGTGTGCTAAAAATGCTCCTTGTCAATGGCGCGCCCCTATACTGCCTGACAGTATCGCCTCAAGGTGTCTGATGCCTGTCGGGTGGACTGATCTGTGGCGCTTTGTATACAATGTTGCGTTGTCTGCCTAGTGCTGAGCAGATGTCAGATGTGATGCTGCTTTCACTGCTGCGCCGTTGTCGGCACTCTGTGGGCCTGGCTTGTGGCGTGAAAATTGCTCTGTGTCGTGGTGCGTCCTCAAGCAGCTGTTCAAACGATCCTCAGTCTCCCCAGGGTTAGTTGCGTGTGCCAGGGTGTAAGTCCTCTCCTAGTAGCGGGTTTTTGGGCTATCTTAGGTGGCCGTATCTATCAGGGCTAATGGTTTGGGCCTAGGAGCTTTTTCAGTGCGCGGCCATCTCTCTAAGCGGCCAAGCTCCGCCCCCCGAAAGTTTTTTTTATTATTGTTACAACCCTAATATTTTGTAGAATTTAAATAATTCAAATTTACTCAAATTAACACATACCAGCATGACACTGATGGGCATCTGTAAATAAATGCAACCATTTTTTTTTATTAAAAAATATACGCCTTAGGTTGTAGTTTAGTTCTTGTTTTGATGAGTTTGCTAGTTCAGTTCATAGCTAATTAGAGAGTGATGGTAAATTAAACAACTTTATTTTTTGCCATTTGATGTGAAATTTAAAAATAATATTAGTTTCATTGGTGAAAAAACAAAAAATTAAACCTTACTTTAGTAACTTTTATATAACTGCTACTTTGCTACTGCACACTCCGGCAGCCCCAACACTAAGACACTTTTTTTTTTCCCTGACGTTTTCGCTGTTGTCCAATCCAAATTGTGGCATGCTTCAATGTAAAAGAAAACCACGGATCTTTTGCGCATGACATTGGTAACGCATACGCAAAAGATCCATTTTTTTTCAGTGAATCATGACAAAATGCCACGATTTTGATTGGACAACGGCGAAAAGGTCATGGTGGAAAAAAGGTGTCTTAGTGTCGGGGCTGCCGGAGTGTGCAGTAGCAGTTATATAAAAGTTACTAAAGTAAGTTTTTAATTCTATGTTTTTTCATCAATGAAACTAATATTTTTAAATTTCACATCGAATGGCTAAATATAAAGGTGTTGCATTTACCATCACTTTAAGCCAACGTGTTTTAGAAAAAAAATATATAGGCCAATGCAGGGAGTTATGTTGCCAGTGGAATTGTAATCCAATATATTAGATAACACAACTGTGATGTGATTTTATAAACGAGGGATAACTACCAATACAAGTTATAAGGATGTAGTGAGAGAGATTGCAGGTGTCAGTCCTCAGAGAGGTGCCACCATGCCTGCGTACCCCTGAATGTGCTGTTATAGAATGAAGTCTGCCACTGAGTGTACTTACCCCAGATGTTTTGTGTCTTCATATTTGCTGTTGCAAGCAGGCTGCTGTTCAGCTCTTCTTGTTGCTCCGTCTTCCCGCTCTCTTCCTCCTGCACAGCTGGCTCATGCTCGACTCGCTCTACCTCTCTGGTCACATCCCTCCTCATGCTGTGCTATAAGGAACGTGACCGGGTGTTGGGGGGGTCAGATCATGGAGGGGGGATGAGTGCCATGTGCAAGTTGCAAGTTAACCCCCTCTATTGCCCCAAAGGTGAGCCAAAAACTTAAGACAACTCTGAGCCAATAATGATATGTGTTTAACACCCGCAAAAAGGTTAAACACATGCATAAAAATCCTGCTTGGAACCACAGCTGGGTTGCCCAATAGTACTGTTGATTGGATCAGTAACAGGTTCCACTTCAGCATGCAATTAAACCCTACTGGGGTTTAACATCCAGCATTACAGTGGTTAAAGTGAATGTAAAGTTTGATGATAAAGTGCCCGTTTTTAAAAATTCGATTAAAAANNACTTACCTTTTAAACTTGAAAGCCGCTCCAGCTTCCCCCAGTTGTCACAAGTCTCTTCCGACGTCAGAAATGATGGATCGGTCATCCTCCAATCACGGATTCTCCCCTGGGGGAGTCAGTGTATGATTCAATGCCATGATTAGAGGAAGCCGGATTCCTCATTTTAGACCCAGGAAGAGGCTTTGCGACGGGTGGAGGAAGCTGGAGCGGCTGTCAAGTTTAAAAGGTAAGTTTTTTTTCACAACAAGAGTGAAATGTAAAT
>CAJPDP010057368.1:0-14690 GCA_905336975.1 Bombina variegata variegata
TCCTATTGAAAGTAATGGAGCTCACTAGATAGGGACACTTTGCACCATGGAGGGAAGTTAGCGGTGAGCAGCGAGCACACTTTAAAAATTAAATCCTGCAGCCAATATAAATCACATTACACTGCCTTATACATGTGTTTGTCTATTAGGGTTTTGACAAAAGCTCGCCACCTTTTAATTTGAAGGGGAAAAAAAATGAGATTTGTAGTGCGAACATCTTTACAGAATTATGCCGGGATTAGAGAGACAATTTCATATACGCCTATGTTCAGCAAATTTTATGAAAAAACAACAACGCTTTTTGCACTTTTAAGTACAAATTTCTTGCTTTTTTGCACATCTTGTTTATTCAAATTACAATTTATGCTGGGCATAGTTAATATGATTGTTTTCTGTTTAATTCACATACAAATTTATCATTTTTTATATGATTTTTGGCGAACAATTTCATTAAGCATTTTGATGCACCTTAACAATACATTTTTTTCCTGCTTATTTATGTCTGAAAGATTCAATGATTAAATTTGTATGATTAATATATGAATTTTACTGTGCACTTTTCATACAAAAATGCAGTATATGCCCCTTAGCGAGAAACCCTGTTTGGCTTTAGATCATTCCACCAGGGAAATAGTACTGATGAGCATTCTTTAAAGGGACACTAAACCCACATTTTTCATGATTTAGATAGAGCATGCACTTTTAAGCAACTTTCTAATTTATTTCTATTATCAATTTGTCTTTGTTTTCTTGCTATCTTTATTTGAAAAAGCAGGAGACTATGCTAAGGAGACGGCCCATTTTTGGTTCAGCACCTTGCTGATTGGTGGCTAAATGTGCTACTTGTTAAAATGTTAATATTCCCCTTTACCTACATATATTCATTTCAACATTTTTTACTAATAAATATGTACATATCTCTCCCCTCTTTCCCCTTAGTCACACAACGCAGTACCTACCTCCCCACTAGCTGTCCTGTCCATATTTCTGATTTTAGCTTTTTTCTTTTATCCTCAGTGGAAGGAGGCACTTAAAGGTTTTTCTTTTTTTCTTTCCTTCTAAGTCGGATCCAGCTGAAAGTTGCATTCCTCGTCCCTTTTCCTTGTGCTCTTCACTTCAATTTCAGGCTTTCTCACACAGGGCCTTATCCTAAAAAGGTCTCTGGGCTGGTGAGATTCTATAAAAATTCTCGCCAGTACGTCTGTTTCCCTGGTGGAATTATCTAAAGCCACTTTTTACCTTAAAAACCGGGTGTCTCGCTAAGGGGCCTATACTGCATTTTCGTATGGGAAGCAGATACATACATTACACAAGTGCACAATGTAAATCGTAATGTAAAAATCACACAAAACGACTAATGTAACCATACACACAAAAATACCCAGGAATAAATGTATTGTTAAGGTGCATAAAAAATTGTTCTTCAAAAATTGCATTTATATCAAAAACTTAAAATCTTACACAGGTATAAATTACATTAAATATAAACAACATAAATTGTAACTTAAATACACTGGATATGCAAAAAAAAAATAAAAAGAAAGAAATTCGTACTTAAAAGTAAAAAATACAAAGCGTAATTGTTGGGGGTTTTTCTGCGTAAAATGGGCTGTGCATGGGCGTTCCATGGGTGCATATGAAATTTTCTCTCGAATCTCAGCGTAATTTACCAAAATACTCAAAACACTAATTACTTTGAAAGAAAAACCTATGCATACAAAAATAACAGTGAAGTTTAAGTACAGTGCACTATAAACAGAATAATTTGTTTTGTAATAGGTGTAATATTCAGATTTAAAAACTCTTTGTTGACAATAATATCTAGGTAGACAGTAGACTCAAGAGCAGCAATGCATCACTGGGAGTTAGCTGCTGGTTGTTGGCTGCAAATATATGCCTCTTGTTATTGGCTCACCCTATTTGTTCAACTAGCTCCCAGTAGTGCATTACTGCACCTTTCACAAAGGATACCAAGAGAAAAAAGCAAATTTGATTATAGAAGTTAATTGATTTTTTTTTTTTGTCGAAATCGCTTTTAATAGCCTATGTTAGATATTACAATTGAACATGTTGCATATTAACACATTTTTACATAAAATTCAGTGACTCATACAGAAGAAAATTATTCCAGCTAACAATCTATAACTTTTGAAACAGTCAAATGAGGAAACTCTAGGAAGGATAAAGTCATCACCTCAACTATCATCAACATTCTCGTGTGGTAATGGAGTCTTCCATTTCCAGCACTGCCATATTTTAAAGGTTTAGAATGTACCAACAACACAAGATTGTGACAGAATTTTCTCACAATATTCCCTGTGGATATGTCTAGCTTCCAAATACATAATCCAGGGTTCCCAAATTGCTATAAAATGATCTGTATTAGAGAGTAGATCTGCGGCTGCCCTAGACATTTTATAAATATGTTCTATTTTTTGTTCAATCAGGCAGAAACCCGGTGGCTCAGTTTTCCAAAATTTAGCTATAGTTAACCTTATTGCAGTGTTTATTATCGCTATGAGTTTGTTTTGTCGTAATGTAAACCCATCCAATGGGAAATGCAATAAGCCATGTTTGGGGAGAAGCTCAACCTCTTTCTCAAAAAACTGCACTTAATAGGGCAGCTGCATCTTTCCAGAATGGTTGGATTTTGGTACAATACCACCACATATGAATATAACTGCCTTCCTCCCCACATCCTCTGAAACAGCAGCTAGCATCCCCTACCCCCATCTTGTGAATCCTGGAGGGGCTAAGATACCACCTGAATGATGATTTTATGAAAATTTTCTTGCAGAGATGTGTTAACTGAGAAGGAGGTACCCTGCCTGAGTGTTTTAGCCCATTGTTGGACCGACCATTCTTGTCCCAGATCATTTTCCCACTTAACCATAAGAGAGGTTTTAGTGTCAGGTTTAGTTACGTTGAATGTAAGGTATAGTTTAGCAATGGCTCCCTTCATTCTTGTTTCTGCTAAACACATCATTCAAACAAAGTATGATTGTGTGGAGGGGAATTACCCAGAGCTTCCATTACCGTAGCTCTTAATTGAAAATAGTGGAACCATGTGTGTCCATTTGTTGAATTTAAATCTTTGTATTGTTGGTTGGTAAGAAACTTCCCATTAATAAAGGTATCCACTATTCTATATAAACCTCTGTTTATCCATTTGCTTTGTACCATCTTATCTATTGAAGTATTATGATTTAGTAATGGGACAACTGTTGATCTATTGTTGAGTAATGGATATTTCAGTGTCAATTCATCCCATATGAATAGTGTATGAGAAATAGCTATGACATTTTTCCCTATTTGAGGCCTGTTTATTTTAGGCGTCAACAATAATTTGGCTATATCATCCACATCAATGATATTTGCTTCTAGATGTACCCATTGTATGTCACTAGTTATGTGATGCCATAGAGCAGTTTGTGCAATTCTAGCAGCATTATAGTAGGAAGTCAAATGTGGTATGCCTAGCCCCCTCCAGTTCTGTGTCTTATCATTATGTGTTTATTTATTATTTATGGCCCTTTTGTTGTTCCATATAAATACAATAATGTATTTCTGTAGGTTATTGATCTCTAGAAGAGGCACAGAAATAGGTAGTGACCTGAACAGGTACAAGAGCTTGGGTAAAATTGTCATTTTTGTTGTTACTATTCTCCCTAAAAGTGATAACTTATATTTTGACCATTTAGTCATAAGATGTCTTAAGTGTGTTAGAATTGGTTTGTGGTTGTACTGGTAGAGGGCATGTACATCGGTGGTAAGATAGATTCCTAGATGTTTAATTGTCTTTGTTGCCCATTTAAACGAAAAGTTAAATTCTAGAATTGTCCTTGTTGTTGATGGGATATTGACACTTAATGCTTCACACTTATCTTCACTAATTTTATTTCCAGATAACGTGCTGAATTTTTTTAGTATGGAGTATAGAGGTGGTAGGGACAATAAAGGTTTTGTTAGTGTTAGGATGACATCGTCCACAAACAATGCCATATTATATTATTTCTCAGCTACAGGTATACCTGCAATATCTGGGCAGTCCCTAATCTTAATAGCAAGTGGCTCTATACAGAGGGCAAATAATAATGGTGATAAGGGGCATCCTTGCCTTGTACCATTTTGAATGTTAATATTTCTGGGTTGGTAGCCTGCCAGTCTTATATATGCTGCTGGTGTAGAGTAGAGGAATCTAATAGCATTGAGGAACTCTCCTTGCATTCCTATGCCTTTCAACAGGGCAGACATATAGCTCCAATCCACTCTATCGAATGCCTTCTCTGCATTTAATGACAGGAACAGAGAAGGCATTCTCTCCTGAGATGTAAAATTAATCAGATCAATTACTTTTCTTATTTTATCTGGTGCTTCTCTGGCCCGGATAAATCCTACTTGATCTGAATGAACTAGTGTAGTAAGGGGACCATTTAATCTATTAGCTAGTATCTTTGTAAATAATTTAATATCCTGATTAATTAGGGAGATGGGCCTAAAATTCTTACAGTGTTGTTTGTTTTTGTCTGGTTTGGGTATTACTGAAATTCTTGCTAATAACATTTCATCTGGAATTGCTCCTCCTTGCATAATGGAGTTAAAGATTATTACTAATTGTGGGGCCACTATATTTCTGAAGGTTTTGTAAAATACTCCCGTGTATCTGTCTGGGCCTGGCGATTTATTGGGTTTTAGGTCTTTAATAGCCATTAATACCTCCGCCAAAGTGATTGGTGAATTTAAGGTACTTATATCTTCGGGGGCTAGTGAGGGGAGCTTACTATCACCTAGGAATTTATTTAATTAATCTATCTTGTTTTTCTTTTCAGAATAGTGAGGAAGATTATAGAGGTCATGATAAAAATCTGCAAACAGATTTGCTATTTCCATCGGGTTATTAGTTGTTATACCTCTTTTGGTTTGTAATTGGGGGACAGTAGTTGCCCTTGTGATTTCCTTTAGTTTATTTGCCAACATTCTATCAGGCTTATTTGCGTGTACAAAATAATGGGTGTCTAACAATTTGATAGCTCTAGTGGTATCTTCTGTTAATAAACTGTCTAGTTCTTTACTTTTTTGTTTTAATATTTGTGCTATTTTTCTAATTGGGCGGTTAATTTTACATCGTCTCAACTCTTCAATTTCATTTTTAAGTGTCTCTAATCATGCTCTATGTGCCTTATTCTGTTTGGATGCCTCTTCTATTAGGTTCCCTCTAATTGTAGCTTTAAGAGCAGCCCATAGATACAATGGGTTAGTGGTGGTCCCTTTGTTGTCTTCTATGAAGTGGGCTATATTCGTGTGTATTTTTTGAACAACTAATTGTTCTCCCAATAGTCTTGGGTTAAGGACCCAGTTTTCTTTGTGTTCTGTCATGAATGATGACTCCATTAATGGTTGCTGTTACTAGTGCATGGTCCGACCACGTACAGGTATGTATACTAGCGTTAGTTAAGAGTGGGACTAGAATTTGACTAAGTAGAATTTTTGTTTACAGTCCTCCATGCATCTATGAGGTTATGATCTAGGAGGAAGTCACCTAGAATTTTCTGAGAAGGTTCAGTTTTCTGTGGGGTTTGTGTTACAATTTTAGTTCTGTAAATTTGATTGTTAAGAGTTAGGTTGAAATCTCCCCCTATAATCATTTTATATTTTTTCCAAAAAGTTAATTGCTTACTTTAGTTAGGAAAGAAGATTGTCTCTCATTTGGTGCATAGAAAGGGAAGCATGCAGAAGAATCGAGACACCTTTATGTTTTTTAGAACCAACAGTATGGTATTGCTGTGGATATGATTTGTCCCAGTATTTAGGGGTACTATTTTTAGTGAAATGTGTCTCTTGTAAAATTATAATTTGTGCACGTAGAGATTTCTATTCTGAGAGTGCCTTTTTGTGTTTAATATTAGAATGTAAGCCTTGTACATTATGGGAAATTATTTTAATGGATGCCATGGGATGTGTGGGGTTTGTATTGCCAATGGTGTACTCTTAGGCCTGAAGTACTTCAAGTCAGTATGCATGGTATTTAGTCTAGATCCAACTGCTGTGTCTAGGAAGTGTGCATGGCTGAAATGCATGCCTGAAGTGTGGTATTGATGTGTAGAGTTTAAAATAAAAATTTTCCCCAAGTTTCCATAGGTGATTGATAGTGATGTACCGTATACTGTAATTATGTGTTCCCTATTGTGAACTAGGGATGAAATAACAAGTTTCCTCTGCTTGAGCATAAAAATTAACAAAATAACCGTGACAAATAAGTACATAAACAATTGAGTAGTCAAACCGCAGTAATGTAACATTTACTGTTAACTTAATAATCAAAGGTATAGGGAGGGAATAGGAATGGGATGAGGTCAGTAGGGAAGGAGCGTGGAAACAGGGAGTGGGGTGAGGTCAGTAGGGAAGGAGCGGGGAAACAGGGAAATTAGTGGAGGACCCTTCTAGGCATTTCAAGTAGGACATGAGGTGGAAAAGGAATGTTAGTAAGGCACCTGTGTATTATACAAAACAGACCTTATCTCACAACACTTATTACTAACAATGAGTAACAATAAACCAAAGGAAATTCAGATCAATTCAAAAGCTCAATCCTCTTGAGCTGAGTTCAGGTAACCTGTGACTGAGTCTCCTGTTCCTGGTCTGCCCAGTCCATGGTTCTAGCATCTCTTATGTCTCTTTTTTGTTTCTTGTGTCTTCTAACTTGAGTCCAGTCACGCTGGAGTGATTTCCTTTGTGGCTTTGGTTGTGGTGTCGGAGCCGATTGCTCAGGTAGTAGCCTTAATTTTTGGAGAATATAGTTGCCTTCCTCTAGGGTCGAGCAAGATCAATTTGTATTATGGTAGGAAAACACAAGTTTGAAGGGGAAGTTCCATCTGTATTTTATCTGCGTATTTGTAAGGACATTTAAAATAGGTTTCAGCTCTCTTCATCGCCGCAAGGTAGTAGGCGAAAGATCAGAGTATATTTGCAGATTATGTCCTTCAAAGGAGATTGCTAATGCAGATCTTGCCGCTTTAATTATCTGATCTTTGATATGGAAATAATGCAATTTCACTATCACGTCTCTGGCCAGAGATGCTTGTGGAGGTTTAGATAATGCCCTATGTGCTCTGTCCATCAGGAACATAGTAGCATCTGTTTCAGGCAATAGCTAATGGAATATTTTCTCAAGCGTAACTGGAAGGTTAGAATAGCTTTTAGGTAAATTGCTAATGCGTAAGTTGGACCTTCTAGATCTGTTTTCCAGATCTTCCAGTTGGTCTTCTAATTTCTTGATATGTGAAGATTGTTCTTGGATTGTGTTATGGATATATGGAATCTCTTCCACCACCTCATCAAGTTTCCCCTCCAGATCAGTGGTGCACTATTTGCACTAGTAATTCTTGGTTTGGAGTGGTTGCTGGGACAAATTCAGCAGTCTTTTTAGGTGTTGCTGAAGCATGGCTGCCCGCTGGTGATAGGGAAGCTTCCATTGTCCTCTGTTTGAGTTGAGAGCGGGACAGGCAGTCCTTAACTGTCTGGGATTTCTTTTTCATATTTAAAGGAATAGTGTTCCCAGATGTAATAGTAATGTTGGAGAGGTGGATTTGCTTGTGGTGCTTCTTAATAGGGTCCTCAGGATTATTAAATTACTTCATGTAGTTGCGAAATGGAAAGTATGTGGGACCTCCACCTGAGATCTTGATCCACCTACTTGAGTGCTGCCTAACAATTAACTATTTTATGTTTGAGCACCAGTTCTACCTGCAGAGAACGGGACGGCGATGGGGTCCAATGTGGCTCCATCGTACACCAACCTCTACATGGCCGAATTTGAAACCAGTGATGTAGGCCTGTTTAACGATCAACGGGTGAAATTTTTCAAATGTTATATTGATGACTTGGTGACTGATCTGGAATGGCAGTAGGGAATCTTTGGATGAATGGTTCCCTTCTGTCCTAGGCATCCATCAATGAAGAGGTCATTACCTAAATCCCAGTTTAAGAGGGTGTACCATAACAATTCTGATGATGATAAAGCATCATCCCAAATTGACTAGATGTACATGAAATTCCAACAGAGAGGATATCCACCAAAGGTATTGGACCAACAGATACAAAAATTGACTGTGGCCAAGACAAGGACACCTCAAAAACAACTCACATTCATAACCACATTTATGAGTGATAAGAGGGATATCAGGAATTCCATGGACAAACACTGGGATATTCTGAAAATTGACCCTACTCTTCCATTTGGGTGGATGGTGCCACCACACATTGGATACTGGAGGGCAACATCCCTGCGGGATATGTTGCTCAAAATGGACCCGAGATCCAGCTATCAGAAGAAGACCTGGCTGGACACTACGAAACCGGGCTGCTTCAGGTGCCTTGGTTGTGGGAAAAACCACAGACGATTTGAGGACCAGGATGGCCAATTATAGTTCGGCCATAAGATTAGCCATACAGAAAGAGACATCAGAACAACCAGTAGCCAGGCATTTTGCCCAAAAGGGACATACAGTGGTCAAGCTGAATTATACCATTATTGACCATATCCCGCTCCTACCATGAGGGGGGGGTAGGGGTAAGGTACTACTTCAAAAGGAAGCGAGATGGACTTACAGATAAGTCACAATGGCCCCCAATGGTCTTAATTCCCATCTGGACTGGCATTACTTTCTATAGAGGGCCTTTTCTGCCATCCAGGCAGTTGTATATGAGGTCCTTATACTGCTGTACATATATAGGCTTCCATCCCTTATATGAAAATGATGAATTTTTGTAGCATATAGTATATACTGCATGACATACTAATAGGGTTGAGAATTTTTGTTTATGATAGGTGGGTTGTTTGATCTCTGCTACTTATGAGCAGTATTTTCCTTAGGCTATAATCTAGAATGAAGAGTTTTATCTCCCGGATTGGGGTTCTTGTAATTTATGCTATACTCTGTACATGTATAACCTGATCCCCATATTAGGATGTATTTGATGATCTGTGATAATGTAACCGCAATTCCCCCTTTTGTATATATGTATATGTATACTATTCTTTAGTGGTGACTTATCGGCTATTTTTTGTTTAGCTTTATTTAGACCTGTGATTACTTGGTGTTTAAACAGTATCTAGATCTGTCATTTCTTTTTTATTGTATCCAATACGCAGACTAGGACTGTGATATGATTGGCTGGTTTCAGCCATACTCGCTTGTTGATCCTATGATCATGTGGGCTGTTGGTATTTGTTGGTTGCTATGAGAACCCTGCTGTCAGCCAGTATGGTGTTGATGCGGCGAATCTTATCAATCATTCCGATCCTAGCCTCCTAGTTGCGGATGCTCTTCCTGATGTTTATACCTGTTAGCCGTGGTGATTAATCGCATTTTAGTTGTCTTCACGTTAAGATGTTAGTTGACACTGGGGAGTTTGGATGCCGGGTCGCCGCCTGATGATGTCAGCCAGTGGGAGTGGTGCTTCTAGCTGCAGCTCGGTTCTGGAACACTTGAGTTGATTAAAAAGTCACGGTGGTGGTAAGTAAGCAGTTGTTGTTATTTTTGATGTCTGACGAAGGGGGTAAAACCCCGAAACATTACAACTAATAAAAGTAACTTACAAAATCCTGGCGAGTGCATCCTTTATCTTTTACTAATATTCATTTCATGGAAGCACCCGGTCGATTTATACAAGAATCGTGAGTGCTGGCCCGTTACAAATCTGACATAGGTTGATGAAAACATGAAAAAACATATTTATGCAATATTTATATTTAATAAAGTATTTAACTATGTGTTTACTGTAAATATTTCACATTCCAATGTTCTGCACATAGCAGAATATGTTCTAAGAATTTCTAAATAGATATTACTACATATATATCTGTATATATATCTATACCTATATATCATCCATCACCAAAAAAACATCAGATATATGTAGATATATGAACATATGAGATATATGATAAATTAAATCTATGTGAAGAAATTTGGAATGTGAAATATTCATATGTTCATGTCGGGTTAGTGCACATGAGAATATGTGATCGGATTTGCTTGAGAGTAGGGTGTTCATTTTCCCCCCCACTTTTTTCTTTCCATAGACTGAGAGAATACGTGAACATGCACGTGATATTCAAAGTTAAGCTTTTTGTGTTCATCAGGTTTGCGCACGAGCAGAAACAGTTTTATTTCATTGTACAAGCGCAACCCGAATCAGCCTATTTAAATGGATAGCCTTTCTGTGGTTTAAAAAGATAGATAATCTACCCATTCCCCAGTTTTGCATAATCAACACAGTTATATTATTATACATTTTACCGCTATGATTAACTGTAGGTAAGCCAAAACAGACAGACATTTATCTCAGTGCTTTTTACAATTTTGCATTTTAACCAATCGGTGCTGGTTCTAGTATAACTATTATCATTCTCCAAGGGAATGAACACAATGTTATCTATATAGCACACATGAACTAGCACTGTGTGGCTGTTGTGTAAGATTTAGAAAGCTAATAAAAAGCACTGACATAAGAGGCGGCCTAGAGGGAGTTAGAAACAGGCAATCTTAGAAGTTAAAAAATATAGTAATATAACAGTGTTGATTTTGCAAAGCTGGGGAATGGGTAGTAAATGTAATATCTATCTTTTTAAACAAAAATAATAATAAATAAAGTAGGCTGTCTCTTTAAGAAAATTTGGGAAAAGTATAGACGTTTTATAGGAGTGAAGGTGTTATTGATACGATTATGTACATATATATATATCCTGTTAGAAGAGAATTCTAGGTTTATAAAACTGACTCTGGCACTATAGCTTTAGAGTGGAGTAGGTTGTAAAGTAAGTGGTCAAGTTGTAAAGATGTAGAACAAATCAATAATTATTAAATTACACCTGACTGAATAAGGGCAAGATTAATTCTGGACATAAATATCCTCACTTTGGGAATATACGCAGCTTTTATATTAGGTTATCTTTGGTAATTAAAATATTGGCAAAGCTGTACATGTTGCATGTTACAGTTTGGTTGATAATGCTCTGACAATAAGACGTTACAAAATAAATGCTTTAAGCAAAGCTTCTTCACATGATAATGCTTCAAATGCAACCACAAAATAATATTTTGAACTCTTAAACTTTAAACATATTTGTTCGGCAGATGTTTTTTATCTTTTATGATGATTATGCACAGTAAAAACCCTTTGTAATGCAGGTTTATTATTTTTTGCCTGTTTTTCATGTAATTTAATTTGAAAATCATTGTTTTTTCACTCCCACCAGAGAGACCGGAGTAGTCACTTTTAAGTAGCCACTTTTAAAGGGACAGTCTATACCAGAATTGTAATTGTTTATAAAGATAGATACTCCCTTTATTACCCATTCCCCAGTTTTGCATAACCAACACAGTTATATTAATATACTTTTTATCTCTGTGATTACCTTGTATCTAAGCCTAAGCCTTTGCAGACTGTTCCCTTATTTCAGTTCTTTTGACAGACTTGCATTTTAGCCAATCAGTGCTGAGTCCTAGGTAAAAGTAAAAATAAATTGCAAAGTTGTTTAAAATGACATGCCCTATCTGAATCATGAAAGTTTATTTTTCACTAGACTGTCCCTTTAAGCAATATATGACTAATGATTGGACACTGCATGCTCCTGCTGCTCTTGATTGGTCCAAAGACCGTTCCCTGCTTGAATGTGATGCAGCATAGCTGTAAAAAGCTGACTAGAAAATATCACCCGAGAATCTCTATGTATAAAGGAAGATATTTTACCTCAAAAATGTATCAGTAGCCACATCCCATTGTAAAGGGACTTTACACAGCCAATCAGGATGCTAGTCCCAGGATTTGTAAGGGGGCATGCATCTGGCATGTACAGGCACAGTCATTTTATTTCACTCCTCAGCTTAAAGGGACATGAAACCCACATTTTTGTTTTTTCATGATTCAGATAGAGGAAACAATTTTAAAAAACGATCCACTTTACTTCTATTATCTAATTTTCTTCATTCTTTAGGTTTCCTTTTCTGAAGAAATAGCAATGCACGTGGGTGAGCCAATCACAAGAGGCATCTATGAGCAGCCCCCAATCAGCAGCTACTTTCAACAAGATACAAAGAGAATGAAGCAAATTAGATAATAGAAGTGAATTGGAATGTTGTTTAAAATTGCATGTTCTTTCTAAGTCATGAAAAAAAGTGGGTTTTTATGTCCCTATAAGGAAGTTTACTATGAAATATCACGAGATCACAGTAAAACAAAGCATGACCTCAGCACTGCTTATGCTGATTAGCTATTTTTTTTGTTTTTAACTTGCAAGATGGACAGTAGCTGAAGAATAACTGTTTACAGAGTAATTATTATTGTGAGAAAGAGAAATGTTGAGGTAAAATATCTTCCTTTTTACATAGAGATATTCACTTAATATTTTCTTGTCAGTTTTTTGCAATTATAATGCATCACTTTCAAGTGATTTCTCATATAGGTATTATGTCCCTTTAATGTATTAGACATTTTATTCTTGCACTGTTATGTCACTTTATTATCCTCTCTAAAAAGTTTTCAAACCTCCCCTCCCTCGTCCTCACTGAACTCTCAACCTATACCACCCCTACTGGATCAGGACAAATACACCTCTATGTAAACCATTTAATATCTTCTTAATAAAACAAAGGATTCCAGCTGTCAGAAAAGCTTTTTTGTACATCTCTCTGACTGTTCACCCCACTGCTATAGTCAAAAAAACATCTTAATCCCCCAAATCCTTAGCAAGAGTGCCCTATCACTTGTTATCAGCAAATACCTCTAAAGCATATATCCTACACTGTTACAGAACACACAACCTCTGCGTGAATAAACAACAAAAACACAATCTATAATTTTAGGAGCCCTGCCCAGATATCTACCAATAAGCATCATACAGTATTTTATCTCTGCGGGGCAGCGTTAAATCTCAATAAAAGTGCACACAACACTGAGCTGGATTATTGACTTAAGCTATTTCAACACCTAAGGCTTCTGGTAATGTATAAATCTTCTCAACACTGCAATGTTATGTTTAGGACGAAGCAATAGGTTTCTGTCTGACTTCTGAGTACTGTGTTTAATTCCAATCAACCCACACAAAAATCTTCATTAATCACATTATTACTGTAGCTGAAAGGGGTTTCTGGTACTATATAAATTGTTAAAATATTTTCAGATTTAGTGACTTTATGGTTAAAGATGAAGGTTTTTAGCAGTTTAATATAATTACCCAGAAATGTTAGCAATTGCTGTGGGTTGGGAACTTAAACCACAAGTATAATTAAATGGTTCAAAATATCAATTTATAATCCTCCACGCTTTTACAAATCCCTCAGCAGCTGATAATTTCACAGAAAATATCTGCAATTAAGACGCTTTCTTAATTTTAACATAGCTATTCTTGCCTTGACACAAGCTTTGGAAAATTGTAATTGAAGTAGAAAACTGCACTTGTAAAATTATGCACAATGTAAAAGAGATGAAGGAAAAAATATATTGTATTCCCTCTATGCTTTTAAAAGGATATAAAAGCCAAAATTAAACTTTCATGATTCAGACGGAACATGTAATTAAAAAAAAATCTATTTATTTTCATTATTAACTTTTGCATAGGTAAGAATCTAGATATTTACAAGATTAGGGTAAACTGATACCACCAGGACCTATGACCCTCTTTCACCTCACTGCCTCCTTGCCAAGAGTCCCCCACCTGGGCAACAGACCCCCATCCGGGCACAGGGTCCTCACTCCAGGGCCAGAGTTCCTTTACTGCCCACCCTTAACTGCTTAGTTACTGGTAGATGCGCTAGCACCTGATCGTTTGCCACCTGCCCCATCTTGCAACCACTAGCATAGCTAATCTTTAATGTGGGGTGGAGGGCTGTAGTCACTCACCGTGTTTGCGGTCTCATACTAACATTTTCCTGGTTGCTGTCGCCGTTCACTCACAGTCACAATCATTAACTCAGCTCAGCTGAGCTCATTTAATCATCTGCAGTGCACCAGAAGCTTTGGTTACACCACTTGCTGTGCCCTCTACCTGCTGGACCCTCAGGCCAGGTCCTATTTGCCTGACTCCTTAGTGCACCCCAGGGACAAGGGTATGCAAGTGTCTCAACCACTACATGGCTGTAATCCTTGCAAACATTGTTGTAACAGTTTATAGTTTTCAAGACACATGCATGCTACTGAGCATATCTAAGTGAATGCTTCAACAAAGTACACCAAAAGAACAAATTCAGTTTAAGAATAGAAGTAAATTGGAAAGTTTTTTTTTCCTTTTAAATTGCACACACTATCTGAAACATGAAAGTTTGAAGAAACATTATAGTGGGAAAATGACAAGCTTTTATTTGTTAGCGCTTGTAATTTTATCACTGTTCTATGGGGCCGATTTTTCAATGTCTGTCCGACATGATACGCTGTAGAGTATCATGTCCGACAGCATTCTAGTGAACTGCTTGTGCAATGCCGCCCCTTGCATATTCGTTGCCAATCGGCCGCTAGCAGGGGGTGTCAATCAACCCGATCGTATAGGATCGGGTGGATTGATGTCCACAGCCTCAGAGGCAGCAGACTAGTTAAGGAGCAGCGGTCTTAAGACCGCTGCTTCATAACTGCTGTTTCCGGCGAGCCTGAAGTTTCGCAAAGGAAACAAAGACATCAGGGGCCATTCGGCCCTT
>CAJPDP010057384.1:0-19583 GCA_905336975.1 Bombina variegata variegata
TCTCGTCTCAGTCTGATTCCTGTCACACTGACAGTATCTCCCTATTCTCTATGGGGACGATACATTGAATGATAAGATTAGGAAAGGCTGTAGATTTGTTTTTTCTAAGAAATTAAGTCTCGAGAATTTATTATCCCCTAGTATGTTGAAAACCCTTTCTACAGGTAGTTCATGGCTGAGGTTCCAATGAACCTATAGATGTGGGAGTTACAGGTGTAAAGCTTGTGACTATATTAAAGTTTCTAATCAATTTACCTAACATAATATAGGACAATGTTTTGATACTAGAGGCTACATTAATTGTACATCTAAATTTGTAATCTTTCTAATTGAGTGCACACTATGTAAGGGACAGTATATAGGGATGACCACAAGGGACGTCAGAACTCGGATTCGAGAACATTTGTCCTATATAACCAATAATAATGCATATTCTGCACTATCAAAGCATAGAGGAGGGGATAATTTCCTAACTCTATGCAGACAAGAAGTATACTGGATACACTGATCTGGATATTATGAACTATTGGGAATAACTCTGCGCTTAAATGACTGATGTGTTATAAGTATTTCTTAAAAATAGTTATTTTAGATTCAGTGTTATAGAAGAAAACAGAGTCAGTCCAGCACAACAGGCCACTGCACGCCAACCTAGGTCACCACAAAGAACCAACAATATTCAAAAGATTCCCAAGCAGGAAGGCAGCAAAAGAGTGGTATTCAATTATTTATTGAGCACACAAGAAAGCAACGTTTCAGAAGTACACCTCCCTTAATTAAGGGATTAAAGGATTAAGGGAGGTGTACTCCCGAAATGTTGCTGTCTTGTGTGCTCATTAAATAATTGAATACCACTCTTTTTCTGCCTTCCTGCTTTGGAATCTTTTAGATTCAGGGTTATATACATAACTGCATATATATTGAATATGAATATGAATTTCTAGAAATGTGGTTTACTAATCTAATGTATATAGAAATGAAATGCTATTGAAATAATGTCCATATGGAAATAAGCTCTTTATATAAGTAAGTTGAAGATAAATAACAAATGAGTGAGTAATTGTGTAAGAAATATTTGTAGAGGATACTATTCAAATAACTATAGGGAGATGTTGCATGTCTTATTATATGTATGCACTTATTTGAATTATTTATTTAACACTTTTAATGATGTGCAATAACAACATATATGTATATAAGGATGATCAGTGATTTTTATAAGACACCAAACTAGTAAACTTAGCATTTAATTCAAAATGTAAGTAAAAAGAACTGCATTACTATGATTTAATACTAGATCCTCAATAAGGTCAGGTACTGAATTAGGTAATTTCTACTGAAAAGAACAAGAGTGATGGCACTACTAATTCAAATAGGCTGGGATGGGCTTACAATAATGCACAATTGGCCTTATAAAGTATAACAATAGCCCATAGGGGCTGTGTATGGACAAACAGTGTTACATATACAGCTAAATAAAGTTGCAGAAAAAGATACACAAATAGCACTCAAATCCCATAGGTATGTAGCTTAAATATGGGAGGTTTACATCAAAGATTCAAATTAAAAATTAAACTTTATTAGATATACTTAAAAAATGGGTATTCTAAAATCAACTAGAGAATAGAGGGTTGGTCAGTATATAAATCCTGGGAAATATATACAAGAATTGCGTAATATGATGGAGTGATGGCCAGGTATTGTATTGGGATAAATATTAAAATACCAGCTATATTAAAGTTTGTTTATTGTATTCAGATAGAACGTATGGTAGATCTGAATCTGGCTACAGATTATACCACTCTGGTGTTATATAGGATACAAACTGATATAATTATCTTTGATTACATTAAGATCATGGGCAATAATACGCTGCTGAATCTATCTTTATTGTGCTGGTCAGGAGTGCTTTTACTTTCGTGCAAATTGCAATATATTACTGTCTGTTTAATGTATCCTAATATAGTGCTAGTAACACTGTAGTTAGTGCATTAGATCATGAGATAATCTCAATATTAGTATCCAGTAGAGAGATATTATCAATTTATATTGTACTTCACTGGTGATTTTGCACGTTGTATTTGCAGAGATGATACAAGGTATGCATAAATATCCAGAGGACAATGTGCGTTATAAATCGATCCTAGTTGATCAAGTGGTTCTATATCGCACAGTGCTTTTCTGGATGAATTTCATATAAGTAGCCAGATTAAATGAGACCATATGTCATAGTAACTAAATAATACAAACAGCATAGAGTGATGTAATTCAAAGCTCCGTGACTCATTAATGTTACAACCTGATGGCATAAGCGACTATAGATTTGAGGGAATATAACGCTAGAAATTTATAAATGTACTGCTGATATCAATATGATGTTCCTGCATGGTATTACCGTTAATATTGATATACAAATTGCACTGTCCAGTGACATGTTTATTTACATTCTTGTCGCTCAGAAGTAAAGAGTAATCACTCTGTGTAATTTTCTAACACAAAATCCATCTAATAGCTTCTATACAAGTCGGGGGAGCAGCACAAAATGAAGACTATATGAGCGGCTTGAAAACTTTATATAAACAGTACATTCAGCAGAAAGCTATTATTAACCACCATTGCTGATTATTAGATAAAATAGTCAGTCTATTACGGTGTCTAAGTCTATGAAGGGATAGTCTTACCTTGTATCATCTCTGCAAATGCAACGTGCAAAATCCCCAGTGAAGTACAATATAAATTGATAATATCTTGCTGGATACTAATATTGAGATTATCTCAAGATCTAATGCACTAACTACAGTGTTACTAGCACTATATTATGATACATTAAACAGACAGTAATATATTGCAATTTGCATGAAAGTAAAAGCACTCCTGACCAGCACAATAAAGATAGACTCAACTGGTACTATTGCCCATGATCTTAATGTAATCGAAGATAATTATATCAGTTTGTATCCTATAGGACACCAGAGTGGTATCATCCATCATATTACGCAATTCTTGTATATATTTCCCAGGATTTATATACTGACCAACCATCTATTCTCTAGTTGATTTTAGAATACCCATTTTTTAAGTATATCTAATAAAGTTTAATTTAAAATTATATCTTTGATGTAAACCTCCCATATTTAGTTGTATATGTAACACTGAGTTAATTTTAGTCAGACTTGATTTGCAATAATCAGTACACACTGTGTGCTTTTTAAATATGTTGTATAATCACAGGGGGTAGAGGTAAGGCTCACGCTGAAATGCGTAAGACCTAAATTCTCTGAATATTTGTTATGCTTTGGTGGAGATTTTTATGGATTAAAAAAAGACTTTGTTTTTACCGCATCTGCTGCTTTCCCTTTTTGAATATATTACAGTCTCTTTGATAGAATCCCATCCATAGATAAAACATAAAATAAAAAATAGCCCTCTTTAAAAACCTAAATCATGATGCAAGAATACCCATTAGATGGAGGAAAATCATCAATAAAGTCAATGGAGGTATGTGACCAAGGATTCTGAGAACAGGTAAAGGCTGTAATAACCCTGCAGCTTAAGAGGCACTGGGCCAGATTACGAGTGGAGTGCAAACATTTGCGCATGAGCAATAAGGGGTTTATAACAGGTGTTTGTGCTCATCAGACTTACTGCGCATATTACGAGTTGAAAGTGAACGTGATTGCTTGAGCGCAATTGTGATTTATGCTACAATGATTACTACTTCCTGCTAAACAAAAAAGTTGCACAAAACACATTACAAAGTACACTTACTGTCAGAGCATGCTCTACTCTTTGGTGTGCCTGGAGTTTATCTTGAACCTCCAGTCTCAGGCCGATCTGAGGTCTCAGGTGTTAGAAAAAAAGGCAGGCAAAGGGTTTTAACATTGAGATATATACATATACTGTACATCTCTAAAGATTTTATGTATATATATATATATATATATATATATGTATGTCTATATATGTGTACAAATGTATTTATGTATTTATATGTTTATATATGTATTTACAGACATATGTACACATATAAACACATTAATATGTTTGTACACATATATAGTGCATTGGAGCCTTTGCAGTTAAGTAGATGAAAACATGTTAAAACATTTTTATGCAATATTGATTTTTAATAAAGTATTATACTGTGTATGTACTGTAAATATTTCACATTCCAATGTTCTGCATATAGGGGAATAGGTTTCTAAATAGATAAATATTCATATATATATTTTTTCTGTATATATCTATACCTATATATATATATATATATATATATATATATATAATCATGTAAAATTAATAAATTAAAGAGAGAGAACCTATTCTTTTATGTGAAGAATATTGAAATGTGAAATATTCATATTTTCATGTCAGGCTAGCACACATGAGAATATGTGACCGGGTTTGCGTAAGAGTAGGGTGTTAGGCTTTTTCCCCACTTTTTTTGCTCCATTGACTTCTACGGGGGAATACGTTTACTCACACGTGATATTGTAAGTTCCTCTTTTTGCGCTTGTCGGGTTAGTGCGACAGCGAAAACAGTTTAGTTTCAAATCATATTACGAGTGTAACCCAACGAGCGCAAAAAGCTTACTTCTAGCGCAGTTAACGCTCAAGAGGGAGTGTTAATTAGTGCTCCACTATGTTTTGATGTTGCTCATACTTTACAAGACACAACACAATCCTCCACCTCCTTCTGCAAAAATAATCAGACATAAGTTCCTTTCTCTTACTAATATCCCCATGACCAGCTGACAAAGGGACCTATTTAACAAATGTCTGTCCGACATGATCCGATCAGCGGATCATGTCCGACAGACATCGCTGAATGCAAAGAGCAATATGCTCTCCGCATTCAGCATTGCACCAGCAACTCTTGTGAACTGCTGGTGCAATGCCGCCCCCTGCAGATTCGCGGCCAGTCGGCCACCAGCAGGGGATATCAATCAACCTGATCGTATTCAATCGGGTTGATTTCATGAGATCTCTGTCCACCTCCTCAGAGCAGGCGAACAGGTTATGGAGCAGCGGTCTTTAGACAGTTGCTTCATAACTGGTGTTTCTGGCGAGTCTGAAGGCTCGCCAGAAACACGGCCCTTCAAGCTCCATACGGAGCTTGATAAATAGGCCCCAAAGTCTCATAAAAATGATAAAATATTTCTTAACAAAGCTCTGCAGGAACTGCTATCTTACCACTACATAAAGTCAAATCATCAGTGAAAGAGGTAGAATATTTAAGAGGAAGAGAAACAGGATCAGCACTATGCAATTTATCCATAAAAGAAAATGTTACAGCAATGAAGTTAGAATGAGCATGAAAAGTTTTGCAAGAACTAACAGATATAGAATAACATGTAATCAATACATTAAACATTATAAACAAATCAAGGCCTAGGGAGCTTGCCTGGGCATTCAATGTGTTGCAGATCTCAAATTTTAGTGACCTATTTATAACTGCCTCTAATTGGTCACGGCAGAATAGGTAACCTAAGTTACAACATGGCAGTTTCAATTGTTTTATAGACACTAAAACTTTACACTTATTTTGTCAATATTTAAACATCTAATGGAACTTTAAAAAATACAGCTACATGTTATTATCAAACTAATCATTTTTTTGAATGCATCATTCTATCTAGCATATATTTAGTGTTTAATGTCCCTTTAAATCTATTTATACATATGCCAATAGATTGTTATACCTGGCTAAACAGGACTTTTCCAAATAGAAAATATTGGGTAATAATTAATTAAAATATCACTGTGTGAACACTATTACCCAGTAAGGTTATTTATTGTGAAAACCAATTATTCATTTTAAACACTTTGTATAGTGAATTATTAGAAATGAAAGCCATATTGATTATATACATATGAACAGTATTTTTTAGTACTACTTGGGTATTCAGAGACAACTTTACTTGCCTTTCAATGAACTTGCTTTAAAGTTTTTTATGTTATATAAATTATTATTTCATTCCTTTTAGATTTTATACCGGTATAGTCTACATTTTACTATATTTTATGTATATGTAATAAATGTTTTTTCTTGAAGTTTCTTGTTTACAAACAAATTTTTAAGCACTTTTGCCATTTCTTAGTTTTGATGCCAGAAGAATAATATCTGGAGTTGGATGACTGATCTTGATCCTAAAAAGCACAAATACTTACTTATTAATAGCAGCTATACTCATATTCCAAGTTGGATTAAAAAAGAGCAGTCAACAGCAGTTGATGGGCAGTATGTAGTACAAGTTCAGGGACTTTCTGTTGAAGTCACATTGCCTGGCATCCAGGGCAATTTGCTGTATCCATTACAGAAGTAACAAATGCAATATGTTCTCTTGTGCCTTAGGATCAAATGGAGGCTTCCACATGGAATCAAGAATAAAACAAAGTAAAAATGTTTCTAAGTACTTACAAAAAAAATGTATTGAGTTGTTTCTCTTGTTGACAAGTAATTTATCAAGGTGAGATATATTTAAAAGGAGGATTTTATGAAAGAGAATAAGTGACACAGGAAACTTCAGAAATCATTTGCAGGTCCCAAGAAAGTAAGGTTCAAACTTTCATAAGAATGATAAAGATGGCTCTTAATTGTATGCTGCCTCACAGCATCTCCTCTTTGGATGTAGTGCATTGAATGAGCCAGGCAAAGTCAGGCTTATTTTTTATTTATCCTACCTGAAAATAATGATATTAACCCTTAACTGTCTTCTATCAGCCACCCATAATTTAGCTAGATAGCAACTTTGGTTTGGATAGCTTGAGGGTGAATTCTGCTTGGATCCATTTCCATTGGCTCCATTAAGACTCTGTTGTACAAAAGAAATCATCCAACTTAGTATTATAATAATAAGCAAAAATCTTTTTCAAAGATGCAAAACTACCAAAAACAAGCAATTTGTAGAATATTACTAGAGGAAGACTAAACTCTGATTCAGTACTGGTGCAAACAGACACATTTTTAAAATTATCCTTAAATGTTTACCACTTTTTTCCTCTCTTGTTTGAAATGTGACCTTCTGAAAACTAATTACATTCAAACAAAAATTGCATGACTAAAAACCAGTATAAACATTTTCTTAATGTGAAAGAGAAAATATTGCTAATATGTTACAAAATACAAAATGGAATTTAACAAATATGTATGTTTAAAAATAAAAAATAAAAACACAAAGAGGGCGCCTCATAGCGTGAATTCTGCTTTGCACTTACCAGAATATGTGGCACTGTACTGTGACCAGTGCTAATCTGCCGGCTAGCACTTAACAGTGGCTAGTACACTGAAACTGGTTTTCCTCGTAATGGCCACCTCTTGATTCAGCTGCTGCACAGCTGTTGGAGATGTCAGTTAGCTATCTGTGTCAGTAGTAACTGAAATAAAGAACTAAGGCAACTTCCAATCTTTTTTAATAAAAAGTAGAACGCTTTATTTGTGACACTTTTCTCAACCACAGGACTGGTTGTTTCATCAGACAATAGAAAAAAGCGAATAAAAAAGGTTACAATTGGTAACAATATATACACATTGTGCTTGATAAAAACGGAAGTTGTCACTTAGGTTATAACCAATGAAATGGCCAATATACAATTCAAACATGTAAGCTGAACTATAATCACAGCTGATACAAATAAAATCCCTAACTCGCTACTAATGAGAAGAACAACAATGCTGTCAAATAATTATATTTTATCTAATCCTCGCATCTGATACTAAGCATATCGTACCTTAGGATGTTAACATGCATAACAAAATATGGAAAATATTAAAAATGCTAGCTTCAATTGTATTGTGCAAACAGCGTGTATTGACATACCTATTCAATACTTTTGACATATGTGTTTAGCATATTTTGCCTTCATAAGATGACCTAACAAATAAATGTATAGAAAGCATTGAAATAGTGTCTCCAATTGGGAATTGGCAACAAACATATCTGTCGATCATTTTTAAACCCTAAAATTGTTTTTCTTATAGGCAAATTATAACCATCAAAATTAAAAATATATAAAAATATAATAATATTAATATAGCGAACCAACAGTCTCTTAATTGGGAGCTAGCTTCAAATTATATTAATTGTGTAAGATATAAACACATTGATAATCATATGTCTGTTGTTGTTAGATGGAAAATCAAATGTGTGTAGTGTTCCGCTGCTGTAACAGAAAATATAACGCTGATCTATTGGGGGCTTGCTAGACATTAATATAAAAAAATTGTGAAATATGTGTTTTGTTAATATAAAAGTCATTTGATATAACTTCAACACAATGATTGTTGAAGTGATGTTCCAAGATCATGAATGAAAAATGAATAGACTCATCCATAAAATAAATGAATCCATAATTTTACATAACATGGAATTGAATTAGTACGTCTATTTAGACATATATAGTATTTAAAAATAAATGAATCCACAATTTTTCATAACATTGAATTAAATGGATGTGTCTATTAATGCATCTATTTGATGTGTCTGATACTTTTGACCTATGTGTTTAGCGTGTTATGCCTTTGCGAGTTAACTTAACAAATCTATATATATAAAAGGCATTAAAATAGTATCCCCGGTCAGAGATTGGCAACAAACATATCTGTCCATCATTTTATACCCTGAAAATATTTTTCTTGTAGATAGAATATGACCATCAATAAAATATAAATATATATATATATATATAAAATTAAAAATAATGTAGCAAACCAACAGTCTCTTTATTTGGAGCTAGCTTCAAATTGTATTGGTTGTGCAAGATGTAGACACATTGATAATCATGTATCTGTTGTTGTTATATAGAAAATCCAATGTGTCTTGTTTTCTGCTAATGCAACAGATAATGTAGCGTTAATCTATTGGGAGCTAGCTAACCATTAGTAAGAAAAATAATTGTAAAATATGTCTTTTGTTGATCAAAATAATGGACACTGCAATTACCTTGAAAACATGTAATGTTTCTATTATTAAGTATTCTAGGTGCAAAATGATAAAAACAAGAGGGAAAGAAAAAATATGAAAAGAGAAAGAAAATGGAATATTCCTAATAATATAGATTTCTAAATTCAGGATGTGTATATATGAAACGGATATATGTGTTAGATAAAAATATCACATTTCATAACAACATATTTGCTGTGTCACCAAAATGTCTATATATAAAGTGATAATGTGAGTTTAATTGGAAGTGTGACTTTTAGATATGTATCGTATATGTTGTAATGTTTGGGGTTTTGAAACTATCTCATGTAATGTTTGGGTTATAGTTGTTGGTAGGTGGATTAGTCTACCTGTATGTTCAAGATGTCTGTGTTAGTATATATGAATATATATAAGCGTATATAGTCAATATATATTGGATCTGATTTCCGAAAGTAAACATTTTGTGTGAATGGTATAAGTGAATTGTAGAATAATTTCAAAAAGTATGTCTGTGTTAGTATATATGAGTATATATAGGCGTATATAGTCAATATATATTGGATCTGATTTCCGAGAGTAAACATTTTGTGTGAATGGTATATGTGAAATGTAGAATAATTTCAGAAAGTAAACATTTTATGTGGGTGATGTATGTGGATTGTCTGTATTTACAATAACACTATGTTCTATTTAAAATCGTTTAATGTCCAGGATGACTTTTGCTTGCTATGGAGCATAACTTTTGCCTGTTAAGTCAACAATATCAAAGAAGATGGTCTAGGATTATAATATTTGTGACAATAATTAAAACATATATTGTGTGTGTGATCCTGTCAAAAAACATATATTAAGGATGTATCAATTGAAGGCTTCTAGGTCCAGGTTGGCATTCAGCCCATAAGGATATAGAGTCCTCAATTGAAGGCTGCTAGGTCCAGGTTGGCATTCAGCCCATAAGGATATAGAGTCCTCAAACGGTAGATCCAATATGTCTCACGTTGTCTGAGCTTGGTTAACCTGTTATAGTCAGAGGATTTGGGAACATAGTCAATAGGAATATATCTGAAAATATAAGGATTTCCATTGTGTTTTGTTAAGCAATGGTTGGGTATACTGTGTTTAATTTTATTCTTTTACAATTTTTGCAATTTCGATGGTGTTCCCCCCACTTAGTTCTCAGTTTTCTAGAGGTACGACCTACATATTGGAGTCCACATACACACTGCATAAGATATACTGTGAAAGACGATTCACAATTGAAGAAAATGGGGATTTGAAAAGATTCACCCGCGACTGTCGATTTGAAAGTTTTAACACCTGATTACAAAATTTTACAGGAACCACATCCTGTTTTTCCACATTTGTAAATACCATATAAACCAAATATTCCTTTATTTTTGGTCGCCATATTCTGTTTTACACTGTTGGATTGTGTATGTTTCACTTTTTTACTGGGAGCTAGCTTATTTCTTAATGTAGGTGCTCTCCTGTATAAAATTTTGGGTTTATCTTTAACTAGATTTCTTAAAATAGGATCTCTTTGTATTATATGCCAGTGTTTGTAGAGTATATGTTGTATTTTACGATAATCAGAATTATATTGAGTAATAAACAAGGTGTCCTTTGCAATGGAGTCATATTGGAAACTGAGAGTCTCATTTCTTTCTTTTTTATCCCTTTTTTGTAAAATATCAGTTCTGTTGAGATTTTTTGCTCTGTTTAGAGCTTTGTCCAGTAAAGTAGGGGGATAGTCTTTTTCCAAAAATCTGTCATATAGAATTTTGCTTTGTTCTAAAAATATATCATAATCTGTGCAATTGTGTCTGATTCTTCTAAATTGACTGTATGGAATGTTGTGTATCCAACCTTTATGATGATTACTGTTGAAATTCAAAAAGCTATTGCTATCCACATCTTTAAAGAAGGTTTTGGATGTAATATTATTTGTCTCAAAGCTTAGTATAAGGTCCAAGTATTCTATACTGTGTGTCTGTATATTTGATGTGAAATTAAGACCCATATCATTGCTATTTAAATGATTAATAAACATATTTGCAGAGAGCTTGTTTCCTTCCCAAAGAAAAATCAGGTCGTCTATATATCGACCATAGAAGACCAGGTTTGCCCCAAAGTCTGCCAAATACATGTATCTCTCTTCAAAGAGACCCATGAACAAATTTGCGAAACTAGGGGCAAACCTGGTCCCCATAGCCGTACCCTTGGTTTGAAGATAAAACTTATCTGAACTTGGGGGTGGAGCTTGGCCACGCAGGCGAATGTCCGCTTTGTAGAAGAGCTCCAAGTCCTAGAGACATCGCAACATAATATAATGGCTGAATAGACCCTCAAAACCTTAACTTTGTACATGGGGATGAATAAGATATGCCCAGCACCCTTGACAACGCACAAATAGATGTGAGCAGTGATCGTTCTGTAGAAGAAACCTAGCACAGACTGCCTGGGCCTTGCTGGCAGCAATCAACGCGCCACTCAGCTCAAAACTCAGAGCTTCAAGAAACAAGCGCAACCCATGCTCTCAGCGAAAAGTGAAGCACACATTTACACTGTACAAGGGAAGCCTCGCAGCACTCAACGCACTGACGGAATGAAGCTGCCGACTTCCATGTGACTGAGCTTGTCGGACTTGAGAAATACGGCGATCTTTAAAAACAGGTGATACCCCGACTGCCTTTTTATATTCCTAAACTAAGGCAGCTATCCGGATAAAGCCTCTTGTGCAGAGCCATATTGAAACTCTTTTTGTGAAAGCACGGTGATATACACATATATACACCGTTATACATTAGGGGGTTCAATTGATTAATTTTTTCAACCCTGCGGAGGGCAGCTTCATGGGCCTTGTCGCTCCTCTATATGCACACGCAGTGAAATAGATAACTGTTGTGGCCCGCACGCCCCTGCTCTCAGATTACTTATTTTGCACCCTTCAGGGAATAATCAGTAAATCCATCCACTCTCACCTTTTATGTTGCGGAATGCCTAACAAAAAACATAGCAAAACAGAGAAAGGATCTTCCCAGAAACCCCTAAATAAATACCTAAAACCTATGGAGCAACATACTATGCAGGGAAAAGAAAGCATGGAAACACTGCAGTCTACAGATCCAGTACTTCACACGCATGTTGAGGCCCCACTGCATGATAATATCACTAAGGGAGACCTGCACCATCTCTCTTCAAAAGAAGATATTCAGAATGTGCTGCTTGAAATGCGCAGTTTGTTTCAAGATCTCCGTAAAGATTTAGGCTCCCTTGAAAATAGAGTTGCCACTGTGGAGGAGACGCAGGCATCCACAGATGCTAAGATTCACAATCACACCACTGAGCTACAAGAGCACTTAGCAATCATCCAATCTTTGACCAATAAACTTGAAGACTTGGATAATAGAGGGCGCCAAAACAATTTAAGGGTCAGGGGAGTCCCTGAGTCTGTGCACCCTCCTGCCATCGAGGGTTATCTGCAAAGTTTATTCCGTACAATTAAGGGGACGCCATCCTCAGCTGAGATCATAATGGAAAGAGCTCACAGAGCCCTGAGGCCCAAGCCCCCTCCTAAGGCTCCCCCCAGGGACATCATAATAAAATTTCTTAACTTTAAAGATAAAGAAGAGCTTTTACGCTGTACTCAGGCCAATAACCCAATTCAACATGCTGGTTTTGATATACAATTGTTTTCAGATTTGTCGCCCACCACGCTGCAGAAAAGGCGCAACCTTTCACACATCACTGTGCAACTACGGAACCTCAGGATTCAATACCGCTGGGGCTTTCAGTTTCCTTAATAGTCAACCACAATAACAAGACTTTGATCTACAAGCCAGGATCTGATCCACAAACCTTCTTCAGAGACATTGGCGTAGCGGAGGATCATCCTCAAAGCAGGATCACTCCTGATACTATGACTCTCGACGTGCACCATAGCAACCCAGCCGAAGATCACACTTAACTGATAGTAAAGTGACTGGAAGAACTCTGAAGGACTCGTTATAACCCAACCATGGGAATACAAGTCTACAGCCCCTCGATATACTAACCCAATTTCCCACTTAAAGAGTTTCTGAGGAAGGCAAGCAAACCGATCCCATTATGGGCCTAGACCTGGACCTAGGCCTGGTTAGTCTTGCTTTTTGCTGGACTCACACTAACTAAGCTTATGCCTACCATTGAGGTTTGAACTACCAAATATCTTTTACTGTGTTTTTTATCCTCCTGCAGGTAACAATGGGTTAGATATGAGGCAGGTATGACGTTGTTATTTTGACATTGTTATATGCAGTTAATTTTGTTATTTGATGTCTGTTCTATTATGCCATCCCCCTGCTTACCCCACACAACATAATATACCCTTGTTCATGATGCATACCCATGGACAAAGCTACTAGCTTGCGCTATAACAGGAGCCTTTTGCTCTCTGCTTACACCATGCACCCTAATAAAATATGAGTATCCTTCACATATCCTGTGTTTATTAATTTAAGTTAGTAACAAATTGTATAATGACCAACTCACTGCCTAAAACAATACTTATTAAACAACTGTGCATGAGTTAACTTTAGGGATCCTGTCGCAGATAATAATTCTTACTAGACTATCTATGACTCCACTCACACATTTGCATACCTAGCGTTCCTCGAACACCTTAAATGAATGGTGTTAGGCTCATATATATTGCTTGTTGAGGTCCGGGCTCGTCCTGTGCGTCCCTTCCTACATGTAATAGTTATTTCCCCTTTACCTTATGATTGGTCTCATCCCCATTTATTTCACATAGCTAGGGCTATTGAGCCTTTTACACACTTGGGATCCCTTCTTGGGGACCCCAAGGACAGTCTTACCACTAATTGTTGTATGTTCTCAGGGATTACTACCCTCCCTCTGTGTTTTTTTTTTTTTTTTGCAAGTTTAATATTACCGATAGGTTACACTGCTGTTTTACGTTATCTAATATATCCCTTTTCTGAGCACTTGGAGTATTAACTAATTTACAGGGAAAAGAAAAGATAAAGGAAAAAACTTATAACTACTGGTCATCGGGTGTGTCAGGCGATTAGGCGCTCTATAACATTCCCTAAGATCTAGGGTTTTTTTTGGGGGGGTTTTTTGTTTGTTTTTTTGTTCCCCCCCCCCCAATTTTAAACCCCCCCCTCCCCTCCCCCTCTGAAAAAATGAATGTTCATACAAGCAAGTTCTGCACGCATAGCCTTACCTTCACCACAATTAATGCTAAGGGATTAAACAACCCAGGGAAAAGATCTATCGCTTTTCGAGATCTTAAAAACCTACATAGTAACATTTTATTTTTACAGGAAACGCATTTCCAGAAAGGTAAAGAACCAAAATGGCACAATACACAGTACCCCACAGCATACCTGGCATCAGGCGCCTCGAAAAAATGCAGTGTGGGAATTCTGATTCATCACTCGATTCCCTTTAAACTCACACACTCAGAAAAAGACCCGGAAGGCCATTTTATGGTCCTAACAGGCACACTGTATGAACACCCGATCACACTTGCATCGATATACGCACCGAACAATAACCCGCATTTATTTCTTAGGCGTTTTTCCAAAACACTACTAGACTACGCAAAGGGCCCAGTATTCGTTGCAGGAGACCTAAATGTGCCCCTGGACCCACAATATGATACCTCCAACGGTACCTCTAGTGTCAGCAGTAAAACACTCAAGTCAATAAAAACAACTCTAGCTGAACTGATCCTCCATGACACTTGGCGCATTTTGCACCCCACTACCAAAGACTTCACTTACTATTCACCTCCATACTCCAAATACTCTCGAATAGACTATATATTTACTGACTCAGTCAGCCTAGATATGATAGGAGATTGTAAAGTTGGACACATTACCTGGTCTGACCACGCTCCGGTCACCTGCAAGGTATTTTGGCCTGACATACCCCTACATCCTACATTTGGAGGTTGGACGATACCCTTCTTGACAAGCCCCTAATCAAAGCCAAAATACAAAAATCGCTATCAGACTACCTCTTGCACAATGCTCCTGAACATACCTCTCTACCTATCACTTGGGATGCTCACAAATGTGTTATACGAGGCGAATTCCTCAAACATACAGCTAGATTGCGCAAACAATATAGGATCAAACACAACGCCCTATTAGATGCGGTCACAACACTTGAACTACAACACAAACAAAATACTTCAGACACAGATATTAAACAGCGTCTATACATCGCCAGATCGGAACTTAATCAACATCTTACAGAGGTATTCCAAAGTAAGATGTTATCTATCAAGCAGCAGTACCATGAAAATGGTATTAGGCCCGGGAAGTTATTGGCTCGATCTATTCGCAGGCAGCAACTCCGTGCACACGTCTACTCCATCACAAACAGAGACGGTACCAAGCTAAAAAGTAATAAACAAATAGCCAATGCTTTAAATATGTATTATAAAACCCTGTACAACATTAACAAAGAAGTAGACACTCAAGCACAGTCTTTAGATAAGGAAAAGGCTATAGATGATTACCTAATTCCCTTGAACCTACCACGCCTAACAAAAGCTGACTCTAACTCACTAGACTTACCCATATCCTTGGAAGAGCTCACGAATGCAATCAAAGACCTCCCAAGTGGAAAGAGCCCGGGTCCGGACGGACTCACAATAAAATATTATAAAACATTTCTTAGCACCCTAGCACCGATGATGCTTCAGCTTTTTAATAGTCTAATTAACACTCCCCAGCTCTCTCGCTCAATGCTAGAGGCGTACATTTTGGTTATCCCTAAGCCGGGCAAGCCCCACACTGCTCCTGAACACTTTAGACCAATCTCCCTATTAAATACCGATGTCAAGATCCTAGCTAAAGTTCTCTCTCAGCGCCTAAATAAATATTTACCCGAACTAGTTTCCATAGATCAGGTGGGGTTTGTCCCAGGGAGGGAGGCAAGGGATCACACCTGCAAGGTTTTACAACTAATACAATATGCTCGCAATGAGGGAATTCCCATGGTACTTTTCTCAACAGACACGGAGAAGGCCTTCAACCGCGTTGATTGGCTTTTTCTGCGTCGAGTGCGGAAGGCTATGAATTTTGGGGATGTCTTCATAAATTTAGTATTCTCCTTATATTCTAGACCAAATGCCCTAGTTAGAGTTAATGGGTTACTCTCAGACACCTTTTACATATCAAACGGGACAAGACAGGAGTGCCCCCTCTCCCCACTACTATTCGCCCTCACTATAGAGGCATTGGCCAAAAAAAATCGTAATAACCCTAAGATCACTTGAATTAAATTAAAAGATACCGAATATAAACAAGCACTCTACGCTGACGATATATTATATACATTAACTAATATAGATGTCACTATACCAGAGCTCCTAGCGGAATTGGAAGCTTATGGCTCTTTATCAAATTTTCATCTCAACATCACAAAATCTGAAATACTTAATATATCCGCTCCCCAGGACCAAATACAAATTCTGAGAGAGGCCCATCAGATACCAATTGCCGAAACACACTTAAGATACCTGGGTGTTTTCCTTGCAAAGGACCCCCCAAAATCTCTTTAGGCTAAATTACCTTAAGTTAAAGGAGGAGATAATAAGGGACCTCTCTTCCTGGAAAAATAAACCCTTGTCCTGGTTAGGGAAAATCAGAGTTATCAAAATGAACATCCTCCCACGTATACTCTATATTTTACAGACACTTCCAATTCCTATTCCTAAAGACTTTCTCCCACAACTTCAGAGACTGCTTGAGCAGTTTATCTGAAATAATATCAAACCCTGTGTTCCAAGGAAAACGCTGTATATGCCTAGGGACAGAGGTGGCTTGGGCTTTCCTGATCTGTCTACATATAGACAGGCAATCTTCCTACAGCATCTTGCGGAATGGGCCCATAACTTTTCTCACAAAGCATGGGTGCACTTGGTCGGCCAAATCTTTAACCTCAATAATATGAGTGTACTAGCGTTCACCCCACCTTCGCAACGCCCAAAGCTCATGAACAGGTACACAATTTCAGCAGAAACACTTAGTGTATGGGATAGAACAGTTAATACCAGTACACATATTTCTTCCAGACATTCACCTCTCCTACCCATAGTTAAAAAACCCAGATCTACCGTACTTTCACTTAGGTACACAAATGACATTACCTTATAGTCTTCGTGAAGGCTCATTACACTTTGCAATTGCAGGGGGGAAGCTGTTGCCCATACAGGATATGTTAGAGAAATACAGTAATATTTTCCTCTCATGGATGAGATATAACCAACTTCAACATTACCTCGCACATCACAAACATAGAGAGTATTTCATGAGAGATCTGACAGCCTTTGAACTTTTATGTACGGCAAATAAACCAATAAGGCATCTGATTTCATTGATCTATAAACTTCTACTGTTACCCCCCGAGTCAGTCCTACCCTCATACACAATGGCCTGGAGCAGGGATCTAGGCATAGATATTGACAATGACTCTTGGATTAGGTCCTTTAGACTTGCTAAGCGCTCATCTATATCCGCTAATGTTCAGGAAATACATCTAAAACTTGTTTGCAGGTGGTACTTAACACCAACGAGACTACATAGATGCTTTCAATCCGCTAGCCCTATGTGCTGGAGGGACTGCGGAGAGTGCGGAGCGCTCCTGCACGTGTGGTGGGCCTGCCCAAAACTAACAGAATATTGGCACAAAGTCACTAGCCTCATGTCAGACAGATTGCAAGTTATAATCCCAAACACCCCAGAGGTGACCCTCCTATTTATCTTACCCACGGTCAAAACTGCACACATACGCGCCCTTATGCTTTTGATGCTTACAGGAGCCAAAAAATTGATACCCAGAAAATGGAAATCGGGGGTGGTCCCGACACTGGATGAATGGGTTCATGCAGTTGATGAACTGCTTATTCTGGAGAGATTTCATTATTTCAAAATTAATCAGATAGCTACTCATGAGATGATGCTGACTACATGGAGGGGAACTGGAATTTAGGTATAAGTGGTGGAGGTGGGCTAGGTCGTGTTGGATGGTTCCCAACTTCCCCCTCCCTCTCCCCTCCCTCCTTCAGTTACCTTTCCCCTTTTTTTTTTTTTTTTTCTCCTGTTTGTTTTGTTTGTTTTGTTGTTTTTGGATAGACACACAATTATACGTTAACTATAACCATATTAAGCACATACCGAATTATTGAGAGGAGTGGAAAAAATGGAAAAACTAGCAGGCTTTATATGTACTGAAGTAAAGTATAACACGTTTTGAACAATAGCTGATAGGAGATACCTTATGATGCTGATTTCTCTTTGTAGGACTTAGCTCTGAACAATGACAGTGTAATGTTTTGTTTACGTCTCCTTTTGTATGCTTATCTCTCTTATGTTATGTTGTTTTTTCAATAAAGCTTGTTTTGTCTTTAAATAAGCACTAAAAAAAAAAAAAATTATCTGAACTTATCTGAACTCACATCAAAACATTCCGCATCACAAATTATACCAGGAACAATTTGAACACCCCAATAGATTTAGGGTTCTATCTACAGATCATCAGGGTTCAGTACCCGATCTAGAAAGTCCTAGTACCAGCAATACCTCCCCTTTTTTAGGGGTAGTTTCCACCATGAGAATCGAGGGACCCCAAATAAGATCAGGAAAAAGACCTCATATTCTAGAAAACGAGGCTCTAGAGGCAGATCCCTTGCCGCCAAGAAAGATAAATTATCCAGATTAGACCATGGGATCTTTAATCTCTCTTCCTATGAATGATCTATTCCTGAAAAAAGAGTACTTTGTAACTTAAACAAGGTTTATCTTTGTGTCCTCAAAATACACCTAAAATGTTTGACATTTTTGTAGATCTGAACAATTTTACATGAAAATTAACATTACAAAAATACTTTGCAAACAAAAAGTTAAAAGCCAATAAATTAGAGATCTCGAATACACAACTAATACTGACGGATTCTATGCCAAAAAATAAAAATACCATCTGTTTGGTTTCCAACACTAATGATTTGACTACCCATCTTTTTGATGGATTCATACACACTGATGTTAAGAACAAATCAAATTTCAATCCTACAAATATAGCAAATGAATATATTGAACTATTCCAAAATATGTTCCTTGAGGATTTTGATAAAATGTTAAGATATAAAAACCATAAGAAAAGTTATAGTATTCTGAACCAACAAAAAGCCATATGTAGCTTACAAAATAATCCTAACATCATGATCCGTGATGCTGACAAAGGCGGCAGAATAATTATTCAAAATATCGATGACTATATCAGAGAAGCTGATAGGATTTTAGGAGATGTGAACTACTATAAAATTTTACCCAGAGATCCAACCAAAATATTTTTACAAGCATATTCCGAACTTATAGAGAAGGGTGTTTCACTTAATATTTTAAATAAAAATGAGAAAGATTTTTTAAAAATATGTAATCCAAGTATTGCACATTACTATCATTTATAGAAAGTCCATAAAGACAAAAAAAAAATCCCCCAGGACGCCCAATCATTGCTGGAATCAGAAATTTAACTTACAACTTATCTTTTTTTATAGACAAATATCTGCAAAAACATGTAGTCACTTTACCGTCATATATCAAAGATAGCACTCATTTACTACAACATTTACAAAAAATC
>CAJPDP010057417.1:0-13123 GCA_905336975.1 Bombina variegata variegata
TTAACTGCTGCAATCCATCTCACAAAAGTAAAAAAACACTATTAGTAAACAGATTACAGTATGAGAAGAGGTTTGACGCCCTAAGGCCAGTTTTGTGAGTGGCCCAGCAGTGAAACAAATAATAAGGGAACCACACCTTGCAGTTTGCATTGTGTACTGTTTGCTAATTGCTCTAATTAACTGTTTTACTGCTGGGCCGCTGACAAAACTGGCCTTAGAGGGAACAGTACTTGTCAGTATAATAAAACCCCTCAGGGTTATTATTAAAACAATTTTTACCTTGGGAACTGTGCATCTTATTAAGGGGAGCTCACTAATATGTTTTATATTAAGGAGAGACACTGACTTTACAGCTCTTTAAAATAAAGCTGATGATTTCTCTGCATGCCACAGAGTTTTTGAGAATTGAGCCCTTAGATAAACCATCTTCTAAGAACATGGCCGCAAGTAAGTGAAGCTCCGACATCAACCACACTGATGCACTGAATAATAGGGGGTTAAAACACTACAAGCAGTCATAAAAGGCTGCGTTACATGTTCTGAAAACCAAAGGAGGCAGCTGGGGAGTTGAGAACGCTGCGATAGACGGCAGGAGATCTTACTAAACGAAAGACTAACACGGAGGCCTAGCAGAGGCGGGCCACGCTACACACAGCATATACCGACTGATGACGGAGTAAATCCATCACACCCTACAAGCAGCGATCACCAATAAAGGCTTGGAAAGCTTTACAGAAGGTGAGACAACCACAACTTAATAACGGACAAAGGGCTGCAGTGTGAACACACGGTACAGAGAGAAAACGACAGAAGGTGAGGCCCGTTGTGGGCGGGATGATAATCACAGGATATTGGCTTGCACCTAGGGAGTCTCTCAGGCACACTATAGCGGGATAACAGCTATGATAACCCTCTCTAACATAATCCAAATAGAGGGCCCCTCACAGCAGGAACACAGGAACAAACCCCCTGGAGAGAAGGCATTACGGTACAAATAGGGACATATACAAGGGTGCCTACCCTACTTTAAAACCAGGACTCATACTATCCCGCTGTTTTGAAATGGCAGCAAGGAAGCAGTCAAGGACGGAGAAGACACAGAGGCCTACAACCCCAGGGGGAGGGAAAGTTAAATTCGTTCTTTAAACCATTTGATAGTGTGAATCCCGCAACAACGGAAACCCCACTGTTTGAAGCCTCAGGCACTGCAGAGCACTCTGAAGACCCCACTCCTATAACTAGAGCTGATCTCAGCCTGCTGCCCACCAAGGATAACCTTAACTCATTCATGATACAAGTTAGCAAAATAATAAAAGACGGCCTAGCAGAGGTCAAAAGGGACATCAATGCTCTGGGTCAATGAGTACTCCAGCTAGAAGATCAAGCAGAAGAAACCGCAAAAAACACAGATGGCATGACTCTAGCATTACAACAAAAGAACACCACAATACTGCAGCTACAGTCACAAGTGGAAGATCTTGACAATAGAGGGTGCCGTCAAAATCTGAGAATCAGGGGAGTCCCTGAACAGATCTTACCACCACAGATACCATCCTATCTGCAGAATTTATTTAAATTTCTTTTGGGGTTAGAAAGGGAAGATAACATACCCCTAGACAGAGCACATCGCGCCCTAAGAGCCAGACCTCCACCAACAGCCCCACCCAGAGATATAGTCCTGTGTTTCCACAAATTTGTGGACAAAGAAAGAATACTGCTAGCAGCAAGGAAGAAATCTCCTGTTAAATTTGGCAAAGACTTTCTCCATATCTTTGCGGACCTTAGCCCATTAACACTTGCAAAGCGGAAGGAGGCAAGATACCTCACTCTACATTTGTCAGACCTGGAAATCCCTTACAGGTGGGGCTTCCTCTTTGCCATTAAAGTTACTAAGGATGATAAAATCTTCACATACAAAGACCCAAAGGACTTACAGGCACAGAAAAACCTTCCAAAGATCAGCCAGCAATCAGAGTGGGCAACGGTGCCGGAAAGGAGGAAAAATACAACAACGACCACACAATCCCTGGCCATAGCGGACTTAGACCCAACATGAGAGCCCTTCCCCAAGATGAATGCAGGAAAGTACTCTGATTAAGACTGGTATGAAAAATGGTTTGAAATAACCATTGACCCCTGGTTTATGTTTATATTAATATATAAGTGACTGGAAGCCCTTTCAAAGCTCCCCAGCGCCCTCCCTTCCCCCTACATAAATAAGCCGATACTTACAGCATCAACAGTGGTACGGCATGTTACTCGCCTTACACCCCTCCCTTTTTTCCCCTTTTTTCCCCCTTTTTCCCCCTTTTTTCCCCTTTTTTCTATTACTTACTGGTAACCCCAGGCCTACTTCCCCCCTCGTGTGATGAATATGCATTGCACAATGTGTTGTTTGAAGTGTTATTACCTGATGTATTATGGTTTGATGTTTTATTTATGTTTTTTAATCGTTTATTGCAGTACTGATACTATTGTTGATATTTTCATGCTTGTCTACACTAAACCTACAAAGAGGACCACAGACTGTCTCCTTACATCACTTTTCTACCTCTGTCCTTTTCCTCTCTACAAGGGACCTCAAATCTAACCAATCAAGAGTCGTCTAGGGGTAAGACTACATATTACACCATCACCCACGTACACACATGGCTAACCCCTTAGTGAGCATCGTGTCTCACAACACGAAAGTCCTTAATTCTCCTATGAAGAGAGTGATAGCCCTAAATACAAAGATTCAATTATATTTCTCCAAGAAACTCATTTTGTGAGAGACGCAGAAAATAAATTCCTTTCCAAAGACTTTACAATAGGTTTCTACAGTTCAGATAGAGTTAAGAAAATGGGGTATGTACTCTATTACATAAAAACATACAATTCCATCTACACAAAAAGGCGACTCTGAGGGCAGAATATTGATCTTGACGGGGCTAATGTTCCACAGACCAGTGACCTTAGTAAATGTGTATGCTCCCAACAGTAATAAGGCAAAATTCTTTCAGAGCTTGCAAAAGTTAGTATTAGAGCACAAAATAGGAACACTAATTCTTGGGGGCAACCTGAATGTTACCTTAGACCCTATTCTAGACGCCTCCTCAAGTAGACCTACAACACAAACAAGACCACCTAATACTGTGTTCAAATACTTAGAGCACTTGATAGATACATGGAGGGTACGACACCCGACACAACAAAATTACACCTTCTTCTCCCACCCATGGTCAATATGCACTAGGATTGATTACGTTTTGATTGATAGAAACCATCTTTCATTACTCAAAGACTCTGACATCCAACCGACTCCCTGGTCAGACCACTCAATGACAAGTGCCCAATTACAATGGCCAAACCACCCGGTCATCCCATTTATATGGAGGATGGACGATTCCTTGTTACACCACCCACACACGTCGGAGGCAATAGCAAAATCCATAAAAGAATACTTTCTTATAAACGCGACACCAGACACCCCCCCCCCACCGATCACGGTTTGGGAGGCCCACAAAGCGGTTATTAGGGGAGAATGCATTAAGCACACCGCACACAGGAAGAAAACATACAACCAAACTATAGACACTTTGACTGCACAGTTGGGCCGCATAGAACTGAACCATAAGAACTCCCCAAAAGACAAGATGCTACTTGAGCAACTCACAGAGACCAGACAAGAGCTTAACAAGATCCTAACGAAAGAGGCCCAAAGACAGGCACTGAACATCAGAAAGATTTATTTTTACGAGGGTAATAGAGCAGGTCCATTATTGGCTAGAGCACTAAAAGTTCAAACACTAAAATCACAAATACATAAATTAACGACCCCAGACAACCTAGACATTCTTGACAGTGAAGGGATTGCAAACCACTTTAGAGATTACTATTCAAAACTATATAACTTGGGTTCAAATGACACACCTGAACACTTAGCACATATACGAGATTACTTCAGTAAAGCTGACTTACCTACACTACAACCTACACAACGAGCTGTAATGGAAAGCCCAATAACTTTACTTGAAGTAACTTCAGCAATTAGGGATCTGCCGCCTGGCAAGAGCCCAGGGCCGGACGGCTTTACAAACGCGTACTACAAGTCTTATTGGAACTTCCTGGCCCCACACCTACTTAATTTATTTCACACACTGGACAACAATTGCACATTTTCCCAAGAAATGCTAACAGAACATATCTCGGTCATACCCAAGCCAAACAAGAACCTAACAGACCCTAGTAGTTATAGACCGATATCCCTCCTAAACACTGATATTAAGATCCTGGGTAAGATTCTGGCAAAACGAATCAATGTTGTACTACAATCTTTGATACACACTGACCAAGTTAGCTTTGTCCCTGGGAGGGAGGCGAGGGACAATACTATTAGAGCACTGACACAATAAAATCCCAGTCGCCCTCCTGACGACTGACGCGGAGAAGGCGTTCAACCGTATCAGTTGGATGTTATTACAAGAAACCTTGATGGCTATGGGTTTTGGTCCACATATGATAGCCCGCATTTTTAGCCTATACACACACCCCTCTGCAAAAGTTAAAGCAAATGGGATGTTATCCAGCCCTTTCAAGATCCAAAACGTTACGCGCCAAGGCTGCCCTTTGTCCCCCATACTTTTCATTCTTTCCATGGAAGTCTTTGCAGCCCACGTTAGACAAAATCTAGAAGTAAAAGGTGTTAGAATAGGTCCGCATGACTTCAAAATCGCATTGTATGCTGATGACGTACTCTTTACAGTTACAGACCCGCTTCGTACCATACCCAAAGTTTTAATCGAAATAGACACCTTTGGCCGTTTCTCAAATTTTTTGGTAAATACACAAAAATCGGAGATTCTTAATGTTTCTATGCCCCAGGTTGACTTTCTCAATATCTCAACCAATTGCCCAATGAGTCCTCAAAATAAATCGATCAAATATTTAGGCGTCTACCTATCCCCCATACACACGCAATTGTTTGACGAGAACTAAATTAAACTCCTAAAAACGACCCAGCAAGACGCTCCTGGATGGCAAAGCCAATATCCTGGTGGGGGCGCACCCAGTGCATCAAAATGACCACCTTGCCCAGGATCTTGTACTTGTTCCAAACCATTCCCATACCCCTTTCCAAATGGTACATAGCGCAACTCCAAAGACTTATTAACTCATTCATATGGGGTAAGAGCAAACCCAGGATAAACAGGGACAATATGTATAGAACAACAATACATGGGGGCCTAGGTCTAGCAGATCTTGTAGCATATCATAACGCGGTGACCCTGCAGAGAATTCTGGACTGGCATAGGGCGGGAGATGCAAAAGCGTGGGTGGTCCTGGATTCACATATCCTCAGAGTCCCGACGGTGGGGGCATTGTGCTGTGTACCGAGATCTCTCAGACCACCTCAGTGTGCAGAATTAGTGACACACAAGCATATCTTGGGATACTATCAAACTCCAGCAAACCCATATCACTGGGGCCTGTTCCCCCCTTTATCCAATCCCTATGAATACCAAGCTGATAGGGGACAAGATAGTGGACAGCAGAGATAAGCAGAGTGGGGATACTCTACACCGTTAAAGGAATTTACCCATAATGGGAAATTAATAGAGAAAATTTAACAACAGTGGCAGGCGGAAAGTATTCCAACTGGTTGAAATATTCACAGCTAGCTCATTTTATACACACTTCCCCACACCAAAAAGACTACCTTAGAGACCTAACTCCCTTTGATAATTTATGCTCCAGCACAAATACCCTAAAACACGCTTTATCGATAACGCGAAAACTTCTCCAATCTGAGCACGTGCTTACACTCCCCTCATACACCTCTAAATGGCATGAAGAGCTAGGGATCACATTAAGTAGTAAGGAATGGTTAAGGATTTTTCGTAATGCAAAGAGGATCCCCCCAGCTTCTTGAGCTTAACTTTAAAGTCTTGATGCGGTGGTACTTGACCCCCTCACGAATTCACTCAATCTACCCCAAGGCAAACAATAAATGTTGGAAAGGCTGTCCCACCAATGGGCACTACCTACACATGTGGTGGGAATGTGGGAAAATTAGACCTTTATGGCATACAATAGAAACTTTTTACTGACAATTACTGACAGACGAATTTATCTTTACACATAGAATAGCCTTGCTTAACGACCTCCCACCATTTCCCTGCCAACTGAGACTTAAACTATTACAGATAGGAACAATAGGTGCTAAATCACTAATCGCACGTCACTGGAAAACACAATATACACCGACACTTACGGACTGGATTGGCAAGGTCTCAGACCTATTGGTCCTCGAAGAATATGGGTACCTTAAGAGGAAAAAATTAAGCTTGTTTGCAGACATTAAATGTATCTGGGAAGACCTGATCACACGACAAACTTCTTCCCCTACTAATGCAACATAGAGGCATTCTTCTTTATACCTCTTACCTTCCTTCTTCCCCTCTCCTCTCTTTTCAAACTCTTGAGATATCAGGGCCCCATTATTCCTGTCTTTGTGGGGAGTGGAGAACGAGCAGCAACTTTTCCGTATCAAGGTACTCTTAAACGTAATAGACAATTTTTATTCTTATTTTTATTCTTATTGTTTTTGTTGAAGCTATATGTTTCTCAATTTACATATTCATGTCATCTTTTTAATTGCAAACAGGAGGCTGATATGTTTATCTAAACCATATGCATAACTCTGATCCACTGAATCCTGTATTTTTTACTCTGAATGTACCAACTTGATGAAAATAAAGCTTGTTTGAAATCTAAAAAAAAAAAAAACTTTATAAGAATGCAATTAAAACACACATGCTGCATTAAATTGGGTACATATCATGTTAATTTCAATACGGCATAGGATTTAATAAGAAACAGGTTGCTTAAAGGCTAAGATAATACACCATGGATTCCACTCTTGTCGTGGCCATCCACGTCTATCTTATCTTTACTGCATAATGGCTCAGTCACTTTTACAAGCTGGGACTTACTCCTCCTTTTTTCTTACCCTCTCCAGTCTTTGACAACAGTTCTCTCTCTGTAAGAATGCTGGAGTAGTAGGTTGGATCCAAAGCAGATTAGAAAGTAGGCAGATTAAACCAAATAGTTATAAAATATAGTCTTTACTATATTAAAGGTATATGAAACCCACATTTTTTCTTTCATGATTCTGATAGATCATGCAATTTTAACTTAATTCAGCCACCAATCAGCAAGCACTACCCAGGGTGCTGAACCCAAAATGGGCGGGCTCCTAAGCTTACATTCCTGCTTTTCAAATAAAGATACTAAGAGAACAAAACAAAATTGATAATAGGAGAACATTATAAAGTTGCTTAAAATTGCCTGCTCTGTCTGAATCATGAAAGAAATAAAATTGGGTTTCATGTCCCTTTAAATTCGAGATTGTGTAACAATAGACAATAACTATAATATTAAAGTCCTGGGAATTAATAGGACAAGTTACAGCCAGGATACTGCACATCTTATTGGCCCAAACTATTTAAGCCGGTGAACTTAAGTCACTCTTCTTTGTTAGCCTGGTCAACCTCATGCCCCTGGCCTCTCTCTGGCACAGTCCCTATCAAAGGCTGTAAAGTGCAATTAACCCATTTAATATCATACTGTGGCACTGATGGATTAAATAATTGTTTTTATTTTTAATTTAACTGTTTGAAAAAAACTTTACCCATCATTTTTGTAATATATTAAATATGCAGTGTTTGAAATGCTGAAAGAGTTTAATTGCAATTGATTTATCATTTTATTATTCACTGAAATGTGTTTCTTTACAAAAGAAAAGTCGATCAAAGGTGTCTTTAATATTACAAATATTTTTTTGGTTTATATATATATGAGAAAGATAGAGAGTGGACAAGCGCACAAGAAGGCACTCCTGGTGTAGATCGTTTGTGACAAAATTAATCACTTAAAAAGCTGTAAACAATGCACACTCACGTGGTTTAACCTCATCCAATATGAGGTATCGATAAAGCACTTGTTTTAAAGTTGGTGTCTGGTCTCCTTGTTGTTCCTGCTCCAAACTTTGTATCCTCTTTTCTTGAAATCCAAAGCCAGTTGTACAGGTTATGGTGACTGCTTGAGTTAGTGACCCTCAAAGCATAAGGGGACCAAGTGAACCCAATGTGTAAAATTGTCTAAAATGTATTTGTCCAAACATATATAAAAGTGTATACACAATCGATATACAGCTGTAATGGTTAAAATGAACTCAGCTGAAGTCCAATATATAAACAATTAGAATAAAACAAACTGCAGTATAAATGATTCTCTTATGTGTTTTGACTATTCACTTTTTAAGCCTTACACTGGAACGTAAATATTCTGCTTAGTACCATGTATAGATAACCACTATGCTGAAAACACAGGCAGAAAAAAACGTTAAACTGATCACACTATTATGTGTGCGATCGTGAATTGGTAGTCTGCTCTGTTCTTTGCACAGTGAGTGTATTGCGTGTGGCGGGGCCTGACGCGTTTCGCAGCGCTATTGGCTGCTTCATCAGAGGTAGGGACCACCCCCCTCCTATCTGATTTAAATAGTGTATCAGAGCTTATTAACTCTGAGGCTAAATCTTCCCTTTTAGATCCTGGCAGATGCCCTTACTGGACCGTTTTTTGAGCTCTTAAGACGAGAAGACCAAATCTTTATAAATCTTTCACATAAACATCTTTCATATTTGCACTCCCTCAAATCTTATCACCAGTGTCAATAAATTTGCTATAGGTCTTTTTATATTAGACCTTATAGATATGTGTATTTATCTGCCTGAAAAGAACATTACACATTTAAAGGGATATAACTTACATAATTGTTTATACATAAAACTCCTTTCTAAAATATATATATTAAAAATTATTAGTTGTCCTTTCATAAGTAACCTATATTCTACTGCTTTTTATTTATGTATATAAGTACCCTTATCTTAAATATGTAGATATCGGTTTCATCCTTTATCTTTATTTGTGTATAAGAAATAGTAGTTTTGTCTTTGTCTATATCCTGCATTATGCAGTGAATATATAAACATAATAATTGTATAGATGGTATGAGATGAGATGGAATGGAATGGATTTTTGCTAGGTGCTAGAGAACTACAGAAAGGCAGCTAGATCTATATCCCTATTCAAACCATTTGGTTCTAATGTATTTAATGTATAGATCCAAAATGTTTCCCTTTTCGTAAGTGCCAGTAGTCTGCTGCCCCCTCTACTGCCTGTACCTACTTGTTCTATAGCTTTAATATAAAAATCCTTTTTGTTTTTGTTGTGTGTATTACAAAAATGCTGGATCAATGGGGTTTTTAAAGTCCCTTCCTCAATGTTTTTCATATGTTCTAGGCATCTTCTTTTTAGACCCCTTTTCGTTTGACCTATATATTTCATAGGTGTACTGCAAGTACACTCCAGCATGTACACCACATAATCTGATCTACAATTTAGGAATTTTTTAATAGGAAATTTTTCCACTCCATCTATAATTTGTGCATATAGATTATATTTCTTTATCCTGTGAGTATGCTCACAGCAGACACAGTTCTTTCTAGAACATTTAAAGAAGCCTTTGAGCGTAGATAATCCCTCTTTCCTAGATTTTGTTCTAGTGTTTCTATTTTTACTTGTAGCGCTTGGGGCTAACAGGGTTTTTAAATTTTGATTCTTTTTGTAGATGACATCTGGTACATCCCCTATCGCTTCTGTCAATAAAGGGTCTTTTTGTAGAATTGTCCAATTTTTTTTAGAATATTCTTAATTCTCCAGTGTACTTCATTAAAGGTAGTTACAAATTTAACTTGACTTTTAGTTCGTGTTAAATTCCCCTTTTTCCTTTGACTCTTCTTATCTCTTGTGTTATACACAAGAGTATGTCTGTCTAGAGCCTTAGCTTTTCATATGCCCTTTCTACCAAATTATCTGTAGAGTTCTTCTCCTTAAATTTTAATTTTAAAACTTCAGATTCCCTCTCGAAGTCACCCATATCTGTACAGTTCCTCCTGACCCTTTGGAACTGTCCATATGGTATATTCTCTATCCACCTTGGATGGTGGGCACTCCTTGTGTCCAGATATCCATTTGTATCTGTCTCTTTTCTAAATAGTGTGCTCTGAATAACACCATCCAAGGTGAACAGAGAAACATCTAGAAAATCAATATGAGTGTTGCTTATTTTATCTGTAAATTTTAAATTCATGCTATTGGCATTCCACAAACAACTCCCATTCTATATCCTCTCCTTCCCAGATAATTAAAATGTTATCTATAAACCTGTGCCAAAATTTCACCTGGCTATGTTTATAATTACTGCCATCATAGATAATCTCATTTTCAAATTCTCCCATATAGAGGTTAGCAAAGTTTGGCGCAAATTTAGTGCCCATAGCTGTACCTGTTTTTTGTAGGTAGAATCTCTCCTCAAACTGAAAATAATTTTTTTCTAAGACAAATCTTATTGAATCTAGAATAAACAGTTTTTGGTTTTCTACCAATTTATCCGTTGTTTCTATACAATGTCGTATGGCTCTTATACCGATATCATGTGGGATCGAAGTGTACAGGGCTGTGACATCTAAAGTGGCCCACTTATAGGTGGGCTTCCATTCAAACTCCTCTATGATCTGTAATAGATGGGGCATATATCTAAGATAAGATTTTAGTTCTACTACCATCAGTTTCAAAAATATATCCACATATTCTGATAAGCGGGAGGTAAGTTAGTCTATACCAGAAATTATGGGCCTGCCCAGGGGTTTTTCTAAGCTTTTATGTATTTTTGGCAGATAGTAGTATATAGCTATTTGAGGTTCTTGGTTAGATAGATACCTCCATTCACGCTGGTTTATCACTTTCTCTTGATATCCGTAGTTAATAAGCTCCATATACTGGGAAAAAAATAGACTAGTTGGATCTTTTTTCAGCCATACATATGTTATAGGGTCCTCAAGTTGTCTGTAGGCTTCCTCAAGATAATCTTTCCTATCTAGGAGGACGATTCCCCCTCCCTTGTCTGCCTCCCTAATTATAATTTGGTCATTTTCCACTAGTCCTTTCAGGACCTCTTTTTCTTTTAGATTCAAATTATATTTTTGAACCTTATAGTCATTACATAATGTTGTACATTCTTGTATTATAGTATCTTTAAATTGAACTATATGTTTCCCCGGGGATTGTACCGGGAAGAATATTGATTTCGGTCTTAAACCACTATTTATAACTGTTTTGTCTGCAGCTATATCTTCTTCTATTTCAAAGAAGTCTTCTCGACTTAATGCCAATGCCAACACTCATATTGATTTTCTAGATGTTTCTCTGTCCACCTTGGATGGTGTTATACAGAGCACACTATTTAGAAAAGAGACAGATACAAATGGATATCTGGACACAAGGAGTGCCCACCATCCAAGGTGGATAAAGAATATACCATATGGACAGTTCCAAAGGGTCAGGAGGAACTGTACAGATATGGGTGACTTCGAGAGGGAATCTGAAGTTTTAAAATTAAAATTTAAGGAGAAGAACTATACAGATAATTTGGTAGAAAGGGCATATGAAAAAGCTAATGCTCTAGACAGACATACTCTTGTGTATAACACAAGAGATAATAAGAGTCAAGGGAAAAAGGGGAATTTAGCAAGAACTAAAAGTCAAGTTAAATTTGTAACTACCTTTAATGAAGGACACTGGAGAATTAAGAATATTCTAAAAAAACATTGGACAATTCTACAAAAAGACCCTTTATTGAGAGAAGCTGAGTTCATTTTAACCATTACATCTGTATATCGATTGTGTATACACTTTTATATATGTTTGGACAAATACATTTTAGACAATTTTACACATTGGGTTCACTTGGTCCCCTTATGCTTTGAGGGTCACTAACTCAAGCAGTCACCGTCACCTGTACAACTGGCTTTGGATTTCAAGAAAAGAGGATACAAAGTTTGGAGCAGGAACAACAAGGAGACCAGACACCAACTTTAAAACAAGTGCTTTATTGATACCTCATATTGGATGAGGTTAAACCACGTGAGTGTGCATTGTTTACAGCTTTTTAAGTGATTAATTTTGTCACAAACGATCTACACCAGGAGTGCCTTCTTGTACGCTTGTCCACTCTCTATCTTTTTCAGCACACTTTGGGGACTATCTTCTTCTTGAAGAATCCCATCCTGGACAAAGCAGCCGAGAGTGCAGGCATTTGGGGAACTGTCACATACTGAAATAACTGGATATTATTGTGAACAGCCTGTCAATACTCCATTTTTTGCTTAACTGGTTTGGATAGCCAATTATAAGAACTATATATACATATTTTTATATATATATGATTACAATTTATATTTATATAATACAACTGTGGTTACAACTAGCTCTATATCTATATAGTGTCATATTTATATAGCTTTTTTGCACTGTAATTTATATAGTGTTTTGGTTTCCTTTCCAAGTATTAGCACTACGTTCCTAAGCGCATACATACCCCACTATTGTAATATATATATATAAAGGAATATCAACAAAGAATATCATGGGAACAAAGCAAATTTGATAACAAAAGTAAGTTGGAAACTTTGTTTTAAAATTGTATGCTCTGTCTGAATCCCAAAAGAGAATTTGGGGGTTTCATATTTCTTTACATTTTCACAGTGCAATGTAATGTGGTATAAATGGGCTTTTTGATTATGTTACAACTGTGGTATTTTTGAAAACACGGCAAAAACTCATGAATCACGTGACTCTTCTTGTGGATGGGATGTCCATTGTACATATTCCCAGAGACTATATCTAAGAATAAAATAATTAAAATAGAAACTTTTCACAAAAAAGCTACAACAATTGTCCATGGTTTTAACATTTCTAAGAAAAAAGTTTTTTTGACCATAGTATGGATATCTTAGAGTGAAAATGGTAAATATAGGGCCAGATTACAAGTGAAACGCTCAGGGCCGTTTCTAGAGAATCTGGCTCCCAGGGCAAAATTCCAAAATGCACCCCCTCACAGATTCTAAAGTCCCCCTCCTAGACCTCGCAGGTCACTCTGTAATTTAGAGGTCAGCTCCAAAGCAGCAGTGCACTACTGGGACCTAGCTGAACAAATCTGGTGAGCAAATGACAAGAGACA
>CAJPDP010057647.1:0-11897 GCA_905336975.1 Bombina variegata variegata
ATAACATGTAATCAGAGTATCATATGTATTTATTTGCAATCAATGGATATTTTAAAGGGATAGGAAAGTAAAAATGTAAGTTGCATGATTCAGATAGAGCATGTAATTTTAAAACACTTTAAAATTCACTTATATTTTCAAATGTGCTTTGTTCTCTTGGTATCCCTTGTTGGAAAATAATACACACATATCCTACACTAGTGGGAACTAGCTGCTGATTGATGCCTGCACACATTTTTCTCTTGTGATTGGCTGACTAGATGTGTTTAGCTAGCTGCCAGTAGTGCAAATGCTGCTCCTTCAGCAAAGGATAACAAGAGAATTAAGCTAATTTGATAATAGAAGTAAATTGTAAAGTTGTTTAAAATTGCATGTACTATCCAAATCATGAAATAAAATGTTGGGGTTTCCTGTCCCTTTAATTGTCCTCCGCAGAGACGGAAACCTAGGTTATACCATGGCTGTGCTCATTGCTTTATGGACACTAAAACTTAACATTATTTTTTTCAATATATTAACCACTAATATATGCATCTACATATTATTCTCAGGCTTTAAATATATGGTTCTGTTTATCTTTTATTTAATGAGAATGTCCCTTTAATGTTCTTTTAAACCATGGCTGCAATACTGTTTATCCATAATATTCTGATAACTATCTAAACTATATACACAATCAATGCACAGGTCTATTTGCACACATACATTTTATGTTCATTTATTATCTCCACTCAATGTTCACTCTTCTCTGCCTAACAAATAAGCAACCCCCATTTAAGTTTCCTGTAGAGGTCAAATGAGGATACCGTGTGTGTACAATCTGAACCCGCTACACACAGAGTGGAATAGCCAACCCTGTTAAAAAAAAAGTGTATGCTTGGGAAAAAATATATATAAATAATGATAATTATAAAATGTTTTAAGGAAAATGTTTAATAATGGGCAATGCAAACAAATGAGTGTGTCATTTTAAGCACAAAATCAAGATAACTTATATTTATACATTATAAGCCACAAAAATGACATATGTGTCTACATTTTATGCCTCAGAAGCATGGTAATGTATTCTTCTGCATTTGAAGCCACAAAGTTATGGCACATATGATTTTTTAAAAAATTGTTTTTACATTTAAGCCACAAACTCATGGTATGTATGTTTCTACACAAATAAAAAGTGTACTACAGAAAATATGTCTCATGCTGTGAACAAATTGCAGCAGATAAGGAAGAGATACACACCCACACACACATACACACAATCACATACATACACATATACACACAGAAACATACATACATACACACAGAAACACACACATACATACACACACACATACACAGACTCATACACACAAAAACAAACACACGCACATGCACACACACACACATACATACACATACACACAAACACACACACACATAAACATACACACATACACACACACATACATACACACACAATCACATACACACACAAATTCACACACACACATACATACACATACATACACACATATACATACACACACAGACTCACATACACACAAACACATACACACACACATACATACACACACACATACACAGACTCACATACACACAAACACATACATACATACACACACACATACACAGACTCACATACACACAAAAACATACACATGCACACACATACATACATACACATACACACAAACATACATATACATACACACACAATCACATACACAGTGTCCACACACATATATAAACAAATACATACACACACATACACACACATACTATACATATACACATACATTTACACATACATTTACACATACACACACATATATAAACACATAAATACACACACATACACACACATTTACATATACGCACACAAGCATACACACATACTGTACAAACACAAACATATTTAAACACATACATACACACACATACACTTACATTTACACATACGCACACATACATACACACACATACACTTACATTTACACATACGCACACATACATACACACACACATACTGTACATACACACACACATATTTAGTATACAGTATATGGGTATAAATGTGCTATTTGAGTGATTTTTCTCTAAGCTACTTACACAACAACTAATATGTTGTTTTTATACAGACACACATTGGGGTCCATTTATTAATGTGCGGATGGACATGATCCGATATAGCGGATCATGTCTGCCGCACATCGATAAATGCCGACAGCATACGGCATTTATCATTGCACCAGCAGCTCTTGTTAACTGCTGGTGCAATACCACCTCCTGNNGCCAATCGACCGCTAGCAGGGTGTCAATCAGCCGATCGTATTCAATCTGGCGGATTGCTTTCCACAACCTCAAAGGTAGCGGACGAGTTAAGGAGCAGCGGTCTTAGGACCGCTGCTTCTTAACTTCCACTTCAGCCGGAACTGAAGCGGAGTGGGTCTGAGGCAGCATCTTCATAAATAGACCCCATTCAGTTTACTTGGGGCTATCCCCTAATTGTAATAATACAAGTGTCCACACACATATATAAACACATACATACACACACATACTGTACATACACACACACATACATTTACACATACACACACATATATAAACACATACATACACGCACATACATACATACACACACATACATACATTTACACATACACACACATATATAAACACACACATACTGTACATACACACACATACACATATATTTACACATACGCACACACACACATACATTTACACACATACATACACACACACACATACATTTACACAAACACACACATATATAAACACATACATACACACACATATACATTTACACATATATAAACACATATATACACACACATACATACACACATACATACACACACACACTGTAAATACACACACATATTAAGAATATATGGGTATAAATGTGCTATTTAAGTGATTTTTCTCTAAGCTACTTACACAACAAATAATATGTTGTTTTTATACAGACTCATACATTCAGTTTACTTGGGGCTATCCCCTAATTGTAATAATACAAGTACACAGAATAATATTTAAAAACAAGTTATAAAAAACATTGCAGTTAACATCTACTAAGAAGCTGCTATGCATTGGACAAGGAAGGGGGCCAATTAGGTATCTGTACATAGAGGCCAATCATCAACAGTGTCCTGTTAAAGAAGGAATACAGATAGCGTGAGGGTAGATTGCAGCTTTTTAAAGGGACAGTAAACACCTTGTAAATATAAAAGATTTCTGTTGTACTGCCATAGAATAACAAATCAGACAAGTCTAAACATTTTAAAAACAAATTAACATTAGTTTTACTGCAATACTTGTTCAACAGACAAACTCCACCTTCTATTTGCTTTTTTTGGAGGAGCCAATCTGGGCTTTAGTCCACAGACAACAAGGCTAGTCTCAGTCATAAAGTTAAAATAAAATGCATTGTTTTGCAATTGTAATCTAATAAAGCAAAATAAGGACATATATGTGGTAGAGTTAGCCTTGAGAAGTCAGCAGGAAACATTTCACATTCTGAAAGTCAAAATTTGCTCAATTTCCAGAGCTAACGTACATGAAAAGGGGGTAAAATAAATCAGGAAAATATATTGCAAACTTGTTTCATTATGCATAACTAAACAATGTATACAAAACCTCAAGATGTTTACTGTCCCTTTCACAGGGCACCAATAGTGATTGGCAGCTACATATGCCGCAGTTGATATATTATGCTCATCAGGAAACTGTCCTCCAAGTATGATTTTGGCTATGTGTTTAACATTTTTGTAGTAATGGGCAATTTTCAATTAAGGATACCAAGAGAACAAAGCTATTTAGATACTAGAAGTAGATTGGAAAGTTGTTTAAAATTGCATGCTCTATCTCAATCATCATGAAAGTTTAATTTTGACTTTACTGTCCCTTTAAAGTCTATTTAGAAGCTGCAGTGCATAACTGCTCATTGGTAGGACATGGCTGATTAGCTAATCAGGAGCAGCATATGTACGTAGACAACTTGCAGGGGCTGAGCATGATTTGTGTCATAATAAAATGATGTAATACATTTTTTTAAATTTCATCATGATGTATTATAATAGAAACAAGCTATCTAGCTATAACATTTTATATTGATATTCAATGGTAAAAAAATCCCAACATATCATGAGTTTAAAGGGAGAATAAACATTTACATTTTTTGTTTTTTATAAGTGTGCTTTACATATTGTCCATTATAGATGTAGACTTTTGTAGTTGCCATATAAAAATAATATTATACCTTTTATACCCCTTCCAGTAAGGTAACACATGCCTTGGATGAGATTATAAAAGGCAAAAAAGGGGAATTTTTTTACTATTCCTTTGAAGTGATGGTAAATCCTAATGTTTGTGAAACGCTAGAATTTACCAGTGCTACAAATAAAGGGACTTTCAGTCATGAAGTATAAAAAAACTTCATGCTGAAAGTTCCTTAATTTGCCTCCAGCTTATGAGAAGCTGAGCGCCTCAGGTTGCCAACGGCAAAGCGCTATTTTTTCAATGTGGTGATGTTTCCACCTCTTAGCAAATAGCCGTACGGGCCAATCGGCATTATGGCAGATGGCTAGCTTGCTATTGGCTAAGAGGTGAAAAGTCACCTCATTGAGGAAATAGCTTTTTGCCATGGGCAGCCGGATGCGCTCATCTTGTCATAAACTGCAGGCAAATTCATTTTTTATACTTCATGCCTAAAAGTCCCCTTTTTTATAGCACTGGTAAATCCTAGTGTTTCCAAAGTGCTAGGATTTACCATCAAAATAAATTCCTTATCAAAAGCTTAAAAGCATTGAAATTCTGAATGTAAACTCTGGCCTTAATGTTTTTCCCACTGAATTTCCTAGGTTTTTATTGTTGAAATAAAAAAACGTCTGATTGTGTGCTTGTGTATCTGTGTGAGTGATGGTGCATGCACCTATATACAGTGTTTTTTAAAACTTACAGTAAAGTTTAAAGGGAACGGAACCCACATTTTTTCTTTCGTGATTCAGATAGAGCATACAATTATAAGCAACTTTCTAATTTACTCCTAAAATCAAATTTTCTTCATTCTCTTGGTATCTTTATTTGAAATGCAAGAATGTAAGTTTAGATACCGGCCCATTTTTGGAGAACACACTGTGTTGTTCTTGCTGATTGGTGGATAAATTCACCTATCAATAAACAAGTGCTTTCCATGGTTCTGAACCACAATAATAGCTTAGATGCCTTCTTTTTCAAATAAAGAAAGCTAGAGAAGGAAGAAAAATTCTAGATAGAGTGATAACTTTAAAGGAAAATTCCAGACAAAATTGGAATCCACATGGATGCATTTCAGTTTTGAATAGAAACATTTTTGTTATATACATGTAGCGGCAAAAATGCTTCTAATAAAAGATATAGCTGTTTCAAAAGTGTATTTAAGTATGCACCGTGCACCAGCATTTTAATCACAGCACTTGTTTAAAGAACCTAAGGTGCCTGTACCATTTGGTAATGACTCAATTTGTTATTTGCTTACATGATACAAGCCCCACCGGCGCTCTGAGCAGATGCAGTATTTAAAATGCTGGCGCACAAAGAATATCTAGCTATGCTTCACATGCACGTGCAGAGAAAAAAATGTAACACTAAAACAGTGATAACTGATTATTATTTTTTTACCAGAAGCATTGAGTAAAATTATTAAAATGGTATTTGAAATAAACTAACTAATGTACATTTCAAATAAACCTATGTTTCTTTAAGTTATTCAATTATAGGGATAATGTATGTGTAGCAGTATATAAATAATGATAATGTATATATAGCAGTATAGTTACAAGTTATAGGGGAAATGTATAAATAGCATTAGTGGTAACAGGTGAAGGTTATATGGGGTAACAGACAAGGTAAGAGGCATTATCTGGAGTAAGAGTGAATAGGTAGGGTTATATGGAGCAAAAGGTGGGGTTATATTAAATATTCACAGACATTGAAGGAAGCAGGTATTAGTAGTTGGATGTGTTACACTGTAGTTTATACAAAAGAGAGGAAGAAAGCATGCATAGCATAACTAGAATGCCACTATTCTGTAAACAAATTCACTTGTCTGAATTGCAGTGAAGAGGTTAACCTTGCCGTGTAATGAGTGGATGGGAGTGGTAGACAGAATTCAACTCCTCCTTCACCCCTGCAGATGCCAGGGGGCACTCGCCAGCTGGGTATGGACTGCATGTAAGGATGGGAGGGCACATGTAGAGCAGGGGGTGGGGAGGGAAAGATGGATGGATGAGAGAGTAAACTAAAGCTGAAGGAGGGGGGGAGAAAAGAAAGGGCACATGCAGAGGGATAGGAGAACAGAGATAAGGAGGGGAGAGAATCTGAGGGATAAAAAGGGGGGACATAAGTAGTACAGTCCAGGGAGAGACTTTATAATCAATTATTTATATAACTATCTATATTTCTATTACATGACCCATATTAACAAAACACATGCAGACCCTCTTTTGGGGTCCCAACATAATAGAGGAGGTGTGGTTTGTATTTGTTGTCTGGTGGGGTACCTAAGTAGAAGAGGGTCTGACTCTGATTGCATAGATAGGACATTTCACAGCACAGTAGCAGAATTTAAGGGTCTCTTTTATCCGTCACCCAGTAGAGTAGTTCCCCGGCTAGAGCAGTGGGGAGGGCAGCGCAGGATCTCACAGTATGTTACTCAGCATTTCATTAGCAGGGAGGGGAGTCTGGGGCACGGGGGACCTTCAGTAGTCTCTGAGACAGAACTCAAGGGGACACCGAGGGGACTGTCACCCCCTCCTTCTCTCTGCACGGCAGGGATGGACCCAGCAGCACCATGTGGACCACTTAATATGATCCCGGCACCTCCAGCCTAATTGTGGATCCCCTATTGTAGCTGGCACTGCAAGAGTGGGACGAGGATCATGGTAGGTGACAGTTGCAGCAAGTTGTGGGTGTTAAGGATGGGTGATCCCTATGCAGTGCCTATAGAGTAGGAATCCCCTTTTATGTTTCGAATCGTGCTTTGTTGGAGGCCTGCAAAGGATGTTTGATGATGCATGCTGTATATAGGGGATGTTAAATGATGGCAATGCATTATATAGAGTAAGAGTTGGGATGCAGGAGGGTACTGCCCCTTATATAATAATGGGGTGACCCCCCTTCACCCTTCTGTGCTCAGCTGTAAGGGGAGGAGGAGGGGAATTTAGGACAAGGGGGTGGGGAGAGTTTGCTTTAGCAGACAAGAGGCTGGAGCTGGCTAAAGATGGCCGCGTAAGAAGGGGAGGACCCAGAGCAGACATCGGCATGAACTTGAAAGTGAAGCCGGGAGAGGCTTTTCTTCTGCGGCTATTGCCTTTGATAGCTGGGAACATTCCTTAACAATACAAGAACACTGCTAGTATATGTGACTGTAGTACGGGGCACCCTGGACACTTAATAGAAGTTTAGGAAACATGTTGTAGCTTAACAGGGATGTTGTATTAAATATGGATAATATCAAACTGATACCAAAGACAGGAACAAATCATTCGTTGGGTCTGTCCTGATAGTTTGCAGCAATAGCTCACCCTGCCTAGGAAGTTCTATCCAAATCTGATCTGATAATCTATTCTGCAGTCAGGGAGTTACCCTACTTCAGACATAGACACAAATCGAGCACTAACAAAGCCTGTCCTGATAATCTGTGATGTGATCAGTATGTCACTCTGCTACATAGCCACATTCTGTCTGACCCTGGTGTTATGATCTACTGTCCTAAAAGTCTCTCTGTGTAGAAAATCCGGTATTGGCTAAACCTGTTCTGATAATCTGAGGTCAGTAGGGCACTTACTTTAGAAGATGATCACTGTCCGAATAATCTACAGATTGAGGTCACCCCCACATTAGGTATATATTAGGCATTGCATGTGCTTGTTTGCTATCTGCAATCTGGAGATAATGCAACTTTGCAAAGAAATCCTTCAACTTTTGACAATGTTTTCATAATCCACACCAACTAAATCTGCATTATCAGTTTAAAATTATTTTTCCTACATAACTAAAAATACCTACAACCCAGACCATTAAAACAAGTTTCATTCTCGTTTAAATGGTTAAATACCAACTATTCTTGCTGCATCCAAAGTGCTAAATTCCTTTTATTGTCATGTAATCTATGTTTTGGAAAACTCAATTCATATCTTTAGACTCAGCCTTCTGCAGTGATGGGTGCGGAGCTTGTTGCAGACAACATTCTAGATCCATTTGTTCCCCAAGTAGCTGTAAATTATAAAACTTGACATGTCTGTTATAAAGTTGTATAACAATCATAATTTAAAATATTAACATAAAATTAAATTTATATGGCTGAAGGGAATTTATTTTTAGAATAGTAAAGTTTATTTAAAAAAACTTTACTTAAATATTTAACAGAAAAATATGTTATGCTTATAAAATATTAAATCATTTTATATATAAATGAAAGGTCATATTGGTTAATAAATTGTATAATATATTTCTGACTACGCTCATTTAATATTAATAGATAGAACCTATGAGACAACAAAAAGTATACATATCTCTACCCATTATTCACAAAAAGGAGTATGTATATATATATATATATATATATATTTTTTTTTTTAAATCATTAGGAAAGTTCAAAACAAAATAAGGCCTCATTCCTGCTAGTGTTCATCATATACTGGGGTATTGAAACATTTTGTTTCAACAGATTATTTAGCAGGTTTATTTCTAATTTAAATATACAATGACATTTTTCCCCCACTTACATAGACCAAAGCAAAATATATATTGTATGTGTGTGTGTATGTATATATATATATATTTATAATTAGTGGTATTTTTTGTATGCATTTTATATTTTGGTCTATATATGTATGGCGTACAGTGTACACATAAATAAACACACACCAAAATACATAGGCTGCTGGAGCATTATATATATATTTTTTTTTTTGCTGGGTCTGAAAAATTCTGCAGGTCTTGCCTGTAACGACTTCCTCTAATAGTCACACACCATTTTAGCCCTGATATACTGCCCGCAGTGAGATGTTTTTATGTATATTCCAATTGTATATTGAATCCAATGAAATACTGTTGAAACAAAATGTAAATGTACAGAGAAAATGATAGATTTTAACTTCTCTACTACGTAGTCCTTACTTATTCAGTGTCCACATTTCAATTTAAATTGTATTTTAAAGCATCAATTGGTTCATTTAAATTGTATCCACAAATTATTTAACCGTTTGATTGGCTGTTTCACTGCTTTAAGGTTCTGCAAACCTGCATAGTTTAACATGAGGTAGACAGCCACATGGCCGAGCTCAGCAGATGCTGTCTGATGCTTTACTGTGTCACTCTTAACACTTTATTGGCAATGAGGCAGCAATAATATGCATACTGCAAGGTGCGTGTATATATTATGTATTCTAAAATATGCATTTATTAGTCAAGGTAGGATATGCTTGGGGAGAGGAGAATGTTATTCACCCCAACACTTTGTTTGCAGATTGTCTCCTCCTCTTGATACAAATAAAATGCTTTCCATATCACTGGCAGCCTGGCATATGCCCAGCCTTCTTGGCAAATGTTAACTAGAATATTGGCAGGCTTTTAAAGGGCATAGGGGAGTTACATGACTATCCCCTTCTATTTTACATTTCAGCAAATAATAACCCTCAGTACAATGATGTTTAAGCGATCCTACAACTTTAAAGGGATGTCATTTTATATCAGTTTTTTTGTTACTGTAGGACGGGCTTAATGTAGGACGTCACCCCTCCTTCTCCTCCTCTCACCCCCTCCTTCCAACACTCTCTCTTTTCTCTCTTTTTTTTTTATTCTCTCGTTCCTCTGCTCATTTTCCAAATGGAACAGAATTCACGAAGTTGCCTTCTACCTCCCTCTGGGGAAGACAAAATTTGGGGTGGGATTTTTCAGAGGGGGGTTATGATTTAAAAGCTAACCCCATACTTTCAAGTCTGAAATCCCCTGGAGAAGCAGTATTGTTGTTTTTTTTTCACATGTGCATTTTGCAGGATATTTTTAAAATTTTATTTTTTTTATTTTTTCTGGGAGGGGAGGAGTGTTAAAAAAGTTGGATGTGGGATCTTGGAAACAGAGGACACTATACAGCCTGTGATTCAGTAACTTTGTATATATAGCAGTCGAAAATAAGAGGATACCCTTTACAATCATGTACGCATCACCTTTATGTCTGACACAGGTAAAGTGCCTTAAATCCCATTTTATACTAACTCATAGGATGACTCTATTTCTATTACCACACCTTGCCCTGCTTGTTAAATGCAGTCGATTTTGTCCTGAACAATCATAAGATAATAAGGATTACTGTTCGATGGCATATAGACTTGAAATGTACTCTTTACGGTATTAATAGTATGTACAGAGTTTAAGGGAAAGAATGCATGTTTATTTGTGAAGAAGAAGAAGAGAGTCCCAAGGGTTAATGATAAGTATTTCAGAAAGAGCTTAAAATGGGGCAACAACAAACTCGTAAGTTTTGAAGGAAGTGCTTGTGTCCTTAAATAGGTTATGATTTCTCAAGTATCGTGTTTTTTTACTTAACCCAAAATGTTTGTTAGCTATAATTATTTATTTTATTGGGTGTGTTGAGGTTTTTACGAAATGGGACTGAGAAAAGTCGGAGGACATTTTAGGGAATGTTAATCTCTCTTTCCACGACGCGGTGCAGGCCGTCCCTTGCTGATAAAGGAAAGCAAGTCACATGTCTTGCCCCGCACCCTCTCGTCCACCCCGCGCCTTTTTACCCAAACTCTTTACTCTGGGGTAAACATTTCTTTTCTGGGGTGAACTTTGTGAACTAATTTCACGTTGTACATAAGTATACGTACTTAATATACGTATACAATCAAATAATGGCATAAAGGTACCCATGTTTGCTGATTTTAGGGGTTTGCTATGGGGCAGAGAGGGGTGTGGATTCCCCAGCAGTTACTTACAGTGACGTCTGTGATAAAAAAAATAAGGTGTTCGTGGCGCTGTGCTAAAGTTGCAATGGCGCCTCTGGGCCGTTATTCCCCCGAGGTGTTGACTAATTGTGGGAAGGGTTAAATTAACCCCTTTTTAGCAGAAATATATTCTCTCCAATTTTCACAGCATAAATTAATTATCCTAAGAGACAGAAATGGTAAAAGTACATGGCTTTTTATGTTGCTCAGCATTCTGGCAGCTGAGGGGTTAAGAGGGCCGCAGGATAGAGGACGGAAAAGGCCTATTTAATGCGGGACAAGCCAATATCCACTGTAAGTGACCTTGTCCTGATACACTAATAACTCCCCAAATTAGTCAAAATAAATGTTAGCTTTCATGACAGCATATATGGCACCTGCTGATTATATACTGTATGTATAATCATATATGAGGCTGTAAGATAGATATATGACTGCTGTCTGTTTGCAGGATACTGGAGACTGCATTATGAAGAGTGCATATGCTAGCAGATTCTACCTGTATGCACCATAATCAGTCTGCAGAACAGTCTGACGGATAATGTATATATCTGTTAAAAAAAATTTGTATAGAATTGTCAAACACATTTTACGGAAACAATGTGAAGACAACACAGAGGAACCTGTCTGCAGCACACGCATGTTTGCAGGAAATTGTATATTAGTGTTCAGAAGTATTTATAATTGTACTTAGCTGTACAGTGTGTTCTGCAAAACTTTTTTTTTAAGTGCTTTATTAAGCAGGATGCAAAGTAGGGTGATGCAGAGCATTACTAATGAATGTGAAGGATATTATAAGTCTGTAGTCAGGGTAACATATGGTAAAATGGTTTGCACATTTGTTTTCCAAACTTTTTCTATGGATGTTAAAAAAAA
>CAJPDP010057685.1:0-11592 GCA_905336975.1 Bombina variegata variegata
AGGGATGCGCAATGCAATAATTTTTTTGTAGACTGAAGTTCTATGTACCAGGAGTCAGCGTCGGCCGTGAAGTTTAGTTCTGTCTCCCAGGCGATATATTGTGAGATTTTGTGCTGTGAGAAGGGCGCTAGTAAAATCTCATAGTGAAACGACAGTGTCCCCTTCATTTTGTTTGGCTGTGACCATCTCTGCTCCCACACTGTGGCTGGTCTGAGACTCTTCCCAGGGAAACCCCATGATCTCACAATGGAACAATGACGAAAAGTCTCAAATTTCAAAGAAATCGGGATTCGTAATTTATTACAAATCGCTAAATGGGAGATACCGCTAGTTTGATCATAGAGATCGCCAATATAATCTACATCAAAAGAAGACCAGCTTGATATATGTGAATCAGGGAGGCAAAAAAGGACGCTAGCAATCGTTTGTCTCTGGGAAGGATGGGGTGTCTAGAATCACCGGATGAACAGTGCGTAGACTCTTCCAGTAATGGGACGGTACCCAAGGAAGGTCTGCTAAGGAAAGACCCAAGGGAAGAAGTGATTGCTCTACTCCTCTCCAGGAGGTTGTGCTGTCCCTATGACCCCATTCCATGAGATGTGTTAAACGAGCGGCTTGATAGTAAAGAATGATATTTGGCATACCTAATCCACCTCGGTCGCTAGGCCTCTGAAGGGTTTGTCTTGAGGTTCGGGGTTTCTTATCTTTCCAAATATAGCAGGTGATAAGACTTTGAAGTTTATTAAGAATTGGCCTAGGTATATTAATCGGGATAGCACGAAACAGGTAGGTGATCTTTGGTATAAAAGACATTTTGATAGCTGCGATCCTGCCTGTCCAGGAAATTTCACGATAGTCCCAAGTATCCAATAGTTTTTTCTATTCCGGGAGTCTCTCTGTAAAGTTTCTGAGTATAACTAAAGGGACACTTGGGGAGAGGTGGGTACCTAATAGCTTAAGAGAACTGGAGGACCATTTAAATTGATATTTACTCCACAAAAAGAGAAGGTCGTTAGTTGGTATGTTAATATGTAGAGCCTTGGTTTTAGATAGATTGAGCTTGTAGTAGCTGAGGCTTTCAAACCTAGAGATGATTTTAAACACAGCTGGGAGTGACCTAGATGGGTCTGTAAGTAACAGTGTTACGTCATCTGCATATAAGGAGATGGTGTGGCGAAGTGACCCCATCGGAAAGCCAGAAATATCAGGGTCTGATCTGATAGCCTGTGCGAGTGGCTCGATAGAAAGGGCAAACAGGAGGGGGGAGAGGGGGCAGCCCTGTCTCGTCCCGTTTGAGATGACAAAACTATCGGATTGGAAACCTATTCCCTTGACTCTGGCAGTCGGGTTAGAGTAGAGGGCCTGAACCGATATAATAAATTTCTCTGGGATTCCGAACACCCGCAGGGTTTCCCATAGGTACTCCCACCTCACCCTGTCAAAGGCTTTCTCAGCGTCAAGTTACAGGGCTAACGTGGGTGTATCTCCCCTTGTGCTCTCAATCAAAATATCCAGCACACGCCTCGTGGCGTCCGGACCTTCTCTTTGGGGTATGAATCCCACTTGGTCTGGGTGAACCAAAGTGGGGATAATACGGGCCAGGCGGTTTGCTAATATCTTAGCGTATATTTTGGTGTCTATATTGAGCAATGAAATCGGGCGGTAGCTCCCACAATCCTGTGGGTCCTTACCTGGTTTTGGGATGGTAGTGATTGAAGCCTCTAGGAATTCCTTTCGGAAACTACCTTTGTTCTGGACTTCATTAAAAACTCTACAGAGAATTGGAGAAATTTGAAGTGAATAAGATTTATAGAATTGGCTTGTAAAGCCATCAGGGCCTGGTGATTTTGCTGCCTTAAAGTCTCTAATACCCAAAGAAACTTCCTCAAGAGTAATCGGGGAGGTCAAAGCTGCAGCATCTGATCGATCCAATTGGGGAAGATTTAGCGTATTCAAATAACTACGAGTTCTGTCCAGGTTGAGAGTTGCAGTGGAGTCTGAGGATTTTAAGTTATAAAGTTGATGCTAGAAATTTTTGAAAGCCTCACCTATTGCTGAAGGGGACGTAACACATCTGTTACCAAGATTAATGGAAGCTATTTTGGCTTGTGCCGTCCTATTTCTTAATTTCCTGGCTAATAGTGCCGAAGTTTTATTACTATTATGGTAGTAGACTTGTTTGAGTCTCTCTAATGCAGTCTGGGTTTTATTAAGTTCTAAGGACCTTATCTGCTTGGTTATCTCTGAGATTTGAGAGTTTATTGGGGTGGAGTAATCGGTAGAGAGTTCAAGTTTCAGGGTTCTAAGTAGGCAGTTAAGAGACGCTAGCGAGGCTCCTTGTGCCTTCTTGATTTGGGAGGCCTTTCCAATGAAGAATCCTCTGAGGTATGCCTTTAGGGCGGCCCAAATTACTTCCTCTGACATTAGAGAAGTGCGATTTTCCCTTAGGAAATCAGTAATTACTGCTAGAGTTTCTACTTTAATTGTAGGGGTAGTAACTAGATAATCCCTAAGGCGCCATGTAATGGCTATTGGATGATGGGAGGGTTCGCCCATGGTCAATGTCACTGAGTCATGGTCCGACCACGATACCGCAGAGATATCGTCGCGTCAGCGATCGTGTCTAAAAGACATGCGCTTAGAAAAAAGAAATCAATCCTAGAATGTGATTTATGGGGGGGCCGAATAGAAAGTGAATTCTCTTTCACCTGGATGGATCGCTCTCCATACATCATATAAATCGTACTGCTTAATTAAGTTTTGGAAAGCTGTTGATAGGGGGTGTAATGCCCTCTCCAATGTGGAGATTGGGGGGCCTGCTCTGTCTGATAACGGATCCCATATGAGATTGAAATCCCCTCCCCAAACCCATTCTCCCTGCGACACGGCCGACACTGACTCCAGTAAATGTCTAAGAAATTTAATCTGTCCTGAATTGGGTGCGTAGATATTTACCAAGGTATATATCTTAGAGTTAAGTTTGCAAATCAATATTATAAAACGTGCCAGTGGGTCTCGTTCTATGTAAATGGGCTCATATACAGTTGAAGAACTGATAAGAATTGCGACTCCTCTTGACTTGGAGTGAAAAGATGCTGTAACAACTACGGGAAATTTTCTGTAAGTGTGTGTGGTACTTAGGTTAGCTTGCCAGTGTGTCTCCTGAATGAAGACTACGTCTATTTTATTACGACGGAGCATATTGAATAGTAAACTACGCTTGGTCGGGGAGTTAAGGCCTTGAGTATTGAGAGTCATAAATTGTAATCATGACATTATGGGTGTGAGACTAGGTTTCCCCTAGGTCCTGTCCCAAAGAACTATGAGAGTATACAAGAGAGAGAAAGAAAAAAAAAGAAAAACAAAGATGTTTCAATCTTTAATCTGAAAGTGCTTGTTTTTTATGCTAAGGGAGGGGGATGCAGCGGGCAAGAGCCGCTCATAAATTGGGGGGTAACGGGGGGTAAAGAGGAGAGGGATAATGGGGGACTGGAGATGCTTAAATAATGGACTGTTAGAATACCGTTAATGTGGTGCAGGTAGAGAGGTGTAGACCAAGAAGGAGAAGAGAGAAGTAAAGAGAGGGAAGAAATAAAATACAATAAAACAGAGTTAGGGGGAATATAAAAATAATATAAGGTGTGAGGGGTTGGGGACAAAGTATATGAGTTGGTGCCTATAGAAACTATTACCCCAGATTTGTGGCTATAGGTCACCGGGGATTCCGATAGGGTTGTGTTTAAGGAGGTGGGGTGGGAAAGCTTGGGTTTTAACAAGGAGAGAATAAGGGGGGGGTGCCAGAGCTGGGACCCCGCTCCACTCTATAAGCTAAAGTTCAGAAGAGGAGAGGCTAAAAGAGAGTAAAAGAATATTACTATTTATAGAATACTGACAAAGAACATGGTAATTATGCAACAAGTAAGAACAAAAATATAAATGCATATAACTTTTCAAACATTTCAAACATACACTTCAATACTCGGGTGAGGCTCATGTATAAGTGTGAATTCTAGTGGGGGCTAGTTAGAGAGATAGTGTCATATCTCACATGTGAAGGGTACGCTTATAATATAGCGACTAGAATTTAATCAAACAGTGCCCTTGTCTCAGAATAATTAAAACACTATACCAACTGTGTCTCAACTCAAGTAACTAAGGCTGGAGAGTGAGGAGGTGGGTGAGGTTAAATGAATTAGAGTAGCACTTGTGGTCTCTGTTTTGAGATATTACGGTAAGGAGGAGAGGGAACAGGATATGAAAATCTAAATGGCGAAGGTATATACTGAGGTCATAATCTCAGAGTTTATATATAAGAGGCCTTAAGTTGCCCTTTACTATAAGTGAAAATAAAAGCCGGTGGGTGGGTAAAAAACTTTAATAAATCTAACTATGTGTATAGATCTGTCCGGCTATGAAGGGGCTAAGCGTCTCAGTAGGGTGTGGGTTGACGTACATTACATGACTAAGTTGTAGGGAACTAGTAAAGCAGCCTAATAGCATCCTCCCTAGGTAAGCTCTTAAGTTAGTGGCTAATCTTGAGTCTATGAGCCAGCCCATAAAACATTGTAGGTCTGAACTGGGGGACGTCCCAGGAGGGAGGGTCCGACAACAAATTCAATGGTTATGAAGAAAACAAATAACATGTAAGGTAATCTAACTATTAACTTAGAACACAGTAAATATCAAGTATTAGAACCCAAACAGATACAAATAAGCAGTGAAATAGATACATTACATTACTCAACCAACTTCTCTCAGTCTCCGGTAGTTGAATGTCCAGAGGTATCAGTCTATAATACCACAAGGGTCAAGTCCTTAGTAGGAAATATAAGTAGAATGGTTAATAAGAAGGGAAACCAAGAGCCGGGGGCTCAGAAGAGTTCAGTGGTGGTATTCTGTAAAACATGAGTGTTTTTGGGATATCCCTTTTACGGTCAAGAGTCCTTCGGTGGTGGGATTGAAGCAACACTCCTAGAAGACTGAAAGTTGAAGGTCTGATGTGCTGGTCGCCAAGCCGACGCGGTTACGTTGAGTTTCTTAGGTTGTTCATGGATGGTAGGAGGCTGATTATAAAATGAGAGGAGTTTCAGAGATTGCACGATCTGGAAGCCTTGTTCTAGGGTTGTGATGGTGTAAGATGTATCGTTGTATTGGAAGAATAGACGGACAGGGAACCCCCACCTGTACTTGATATTGTTGTTACGAAGGCATTGGGTGACTTGGTGAAATAGTCTTCTTCTGGATAAAGTGTGGGAAGAAAGGTCTGGGTAGATCTGTATTTCTTGGAACGGGTCTTTCAGGTTTTTATTTTGGAATGATGCCCTGAGGACTTTTTCTTTAAACGTGAAATAATGTAGTCGTACAATCACGTCTCTTGCCGACCCTGCAGGGGCACCTCTTGGCCTAAGAGCTCTATGAGCCCTGTCTATAAGGTTTTCCTGTGAAGTAGTAGAGCCCAAGAGTTCTGTAAAAAGGTTTTGCAGGTAATTGGGCAGATCAGCCGGACTGATGTCCTCAGGAACACCCCTGATTCTGAGGTTGTTCCGACGTGATCTATCTTCTTGGTCGGCTAACTTGGTTTCTAATCCGGAAATCATTTCAGCCAGTGACTGAGCATAGATTAACAAGTTGGAGTGATCTACATGTAAATCTTCCTGCTTTTTTTCCAGCGATTCTGTTCTCTCCCCCAGCAATGATATATCTCGCTTCAACTCAGAGACCGACGTCTTAAACTCGTGTTTCAGAGATGAGTAATGTGAGTCCATTTTACTTGAGAGTTCCTTGATGGATTCAAGAATTGATGAGGAGGAATTGATTGCTCTCTCTGTGGAGTGAGATAAAGCTCTAGAAGGCTCTTTGGTAGACATAATTGAATCCCTTGAATCTTCGTCAGATAGGTCTTGCTCAAATGAATTCTTGCTAGAGAAATGATCTGAAAGGGTCCGCTTTGGCAGGCCACTATGTTTCTGCTTCTTTCTTTGTGAGTGGCCCATCTTACAAAAGATCAGTTAGTGGGTTCAATGTGTTCCTGAAGTACGTATTAGAGAGTGCTTCAATGTTAAAGAGTAGAGCAGGGGACGTGTGTCCAGCACCCCCTAGGGGAAGCGCCTAGCCCAACATGGAGAAGTGGTCTATTGGCTAGGAATTCGGTATTTGATCTGGGGTAGGTCTCTGAACTTCTGGTGTATCCTCCTTACTAGATCACCTTATTGCTAGGAGATGTTATTCCAGTGAATGCTTCTTTACAGGTCTCCTCTCTCCCCAGGGGATTGCTCTCTTCCAAGCGAGTAGGGAGAAAGGTGTTATGGGATATGACCCATGGGCAAAGTGGGCCAATGGGAAAGGGGGGGGGAGAGAGGGCAGTTAGATATTGTAGTGAATAAATTCACACTCTGCATAGATGGATTGACAGGATGTTGGAGTTTACAAGAGTTCGTTCTTAGGAATAAATAATCCTAGTAGTGCTTGTAGAAAATTATCCTGCGTTCGTATCAGAGGGAGATGTTCTTTAGGGTATTTTAGTTGAGGAAGGTAGGGGGAGGAGAGGGTGAGCCAGAGAGTTCCAACTTGTGGATAGATCAATTTGCTTGTAAATTTCTATGCCTGTGTCGCTGCAGTAAACAGTGGCTAGTGATGCTAGATAGGTCTAATCCTCCTAACCAATGGCGCCCCCAATTGAGACAGCCACAAGAAAATTTTAATAGTCACTTAATCCTAACAGTCGCCTGGAGCGACATACACAGCAAAAACTGGTCCCAAAATATGTTAAAGGCAAGTGGGATGACCGCCAATAAGTGTATATGCGGTTAAATTGTGCAAAATTAGGATTTTGATGCCTGGTGTTTCTTTGTTAAGTTCACTGAGGGCAGTGGAGAGATGAGAGGTGAAGTATGTGAGGAGATAGTACCTCTCCAACTGATTGTGTCTCTTACTGCTTTGAGAAGTTTGGCCCTGTGGATGATAGAATCCCCACGTGGGAAAGTAGCCTTGGAAGTATAGAACAGGCTTTTAGGCTTTTTGGTGGTAGTAGTATTACAGAAATGTGCTCTGTGATATCCTGCTCACAGTATTTGTTAAGGGCCCGGTAGAGTGGAGCTTGGAGCACTGAGGGTTAAACTGTATGGGGTAGTTTAAGTAAAATAACGAAAGTCCCCCTTCTTGGTTTATTATAGAAAATAACAGTCTTACCCTGAGGGCTGATGCGATAGGGCCTCTTAGTATCTCCGCAGCGTTTAAAGCCTCTGGGTCAGCTCCGGTGTTTGGAAGGCAGTGGGGGCCAGGCCTAGAGGAAGAAGCTGTGAGCTGAAGCAGGCCGCTTGTCGATGTGGCATAGATGTAAGCCACAGCTGGGGGTCGCGTGTCTCACACTGTCCTCTTGAGCGGGTCCGGAAGTTCAGCGCTGACAGCGCTGCAGATTATGGCGCAGTTAGAAGTTCTCAGCAAAGTTAGGCTGAACGGCTCTTCTGAAAATTAATCTTGTCCCCACATAAGCCAGGCTAATTTCCTCTGAGTGTTAGGGATATGTTGGGAGTAAAATAAAAAAGATAAAAGTAGAAAAAAGAGGTTAAAATGAAACTTGGTCTACAGAGATCCTGTATAGTGTGACCACTGAGTAGCGTGGCAAGCTCCGCCCCTATATTACTTATATATTACTTATTTTTATCAGATAGTATTTAGATGAGTGTAACAGTTTATTTGAATGTATTTATGTTGTGTTTGGTACAACTTTTATTTTAGCCCTAACCCTTTACACAAGGTTTTCAGTTGCGCTAACCCGACATGCATTAAATGCAATTTGGCTTATGCGAACAAGTTTACTTTAACATAGTTACATAGTAGATGAGGTTGAAAAAAGACAAAAAGCTCAACCTATACAAATCTTAATTTAGCTACAATAAAATCTGCAGCTGATCTTAAATTAATCCCATTAAAAAGTTTACCCATTTAACACCAATAATTAAATCTCTGAATTCTGTTTCTAGCCAGAAATGTATCTAATTTTTAAATGTATCTAGGGTATTGGCATTTGCTACCTCCTTAGGTAATGAGTTCCACAATTGAATTGCTTTTATAGTGAAAAAACTTTTACGTTGCAGAAGATTAAATCTCCTTTCCTCCAGCCTAAATTGTGACCTCTTGTCACAAACAATTTTCTTGGAATAAACAGAATTTCCACCCTCTCTTAATATGGGCCTTGAATATATTTATAATCATGACACCTTTCAAGCGCCTTTTTTCTAGAGAAAACAGAGCCAGTTTGGCTAACCTCTCCTCATAGCTTAAATTATCCCTTCCCCTGATTCAATTGGGGCCCTTCTGCAATGTCTTTTTTAAAGATTGGTCCTCAGAACTGCACTCCATACTTTAAACTTATAATACACATGAATATTAACACGCCGCAACGCATGCAAATATTTCCACATGTAATCTAGCCCAAAGTGTTTAATTATACTTAGTTAAACGACATTGCAACAGACTTTCATTATTAATTTTGTCTAATTTTAATATAATTAAGCTCAGAAATGTTTTGAGTTTTGAATTCTCAGAACTGGAAATAAATACTGCAAATTGATCAAAGCTAACCATGCTACATATATTTCCCTGAATTTTAAAATATTTGTACTTCGCTGATTTGTTATTTTTGAACAAGACAATTGAAATATCTTGCAATTACAAGGAGTTTGGTGTCCCTTTAAACATTAAAAACAGCTAAGATATGCCATTCAAAAGAGGCCATAAATTGTTGTTAAAAAGCCATTGCTATTAGAGAAATATAAAAAAAATATCATCTGCAAACCTTAGCAAATAGTGTTTGTCATCAATTCTGAATTTTCTCAGCAAATATTAACAGAATTTATTTCTGTATGTAGGAACAGCTCTTCTAAAGGACTGAAATAGACCACAGTGTGCTTTCTGGTTCTAAAGGTTTCTAAAGCATCATACAGACACTTTTTTATTTAAACAAACAAGAAAGAAAAAGATTTTTACTACCATCTACAGATGGTTGATTCTGGATCAGGTTTTGAGCTATAGATTTAGCAAACATGCAGCTGACTCCTTTCTCTAACACTTTTTTTTTTTAAAACATTAGTTTAATCAGCTCTGAAAAGTATAAATTCGCAGAACAGAAGGATTAACTTTCCTGCCTAAGCTCTTTCCTGTTTCCCTGTGATGTTCTTGCTGCTATATCAAACTTCTAAATATACAATTAAAGCTGTTTCCTCTTCTCATAATCCATTTCTTCATATGCTTTGCATTTTAATATATTATCGCTTCCATATATTATTTTCCAACATGCCATTTCCTAACATTCCGTTGTGGGAGAGCGATTTTATTTATCTCTTTAGTTCAGTAACTTAGTGAAATACTGAAGACTTAGTTCCCTTGGGTTATGTCTTTCTACAGTTATTTTTTTTTCATTGCTGTCTGGTGATATCAAATATTAATTGTTTACCTACTTACACATTTGCTTGTGATTTTGTGTTCATAGATTACTATCAAAGGGCTCTCTTCCATTGAGCCGTAAAAAATGGAGCCGTAAGCTACCGAAGTTGCTAAAGGTAATTTACTGCTACATTTTAGTACCAGGTTTCCATTTAAATATTTTGTACAGTGCATGCAGTCGCTCTTTTCGTGTAACACTTCCATCCAAAGTCGGATTTCTGGAACATCAATTAGTTGCTATGGTAACCCAACCTTACACTATAAAATTTATGTTTAATGTCTGTGCTCCTTACCTGTAATCACCTCTAAAGGGAAACAAAAACAAAAATACAGTTATTTATAATACATATTTTTTTTAACTATAAGCAAATATTATGTTTCATTATAATTATATTTTCCACTTTATTAATATATGTACAATGTTTTGCTGCCCTAGGCATAGGTCTAGTTTGAATTTTGTAAATATGTGCTTGCATAATTTTTATATGTAAATACATATTGATATTTACATAAGAACATAAGTGCAACTATTCCTATACATGGGACAACAATAAATATTACATATACCAATTTTTTTCTACATTGAAACATTTGCATTGTTTGCAAGATTTAAAATTTCAATGGGAAATAGGTCTCAAAAAGCTAATTTTTCCTCATTTACACCTAGTTGAGCTGTATCGACAGCCTTCGATATTGCTTAACGGCTTCTAATATTTTCTATGGGACGCAAAAATATTTTCGACGGCCGGACCCAGCTGCCGATATTGAGGTATAAAGCGACATCGGAAGCAGTCGATAAACTAAATTGCTTCTGACAGCATATTTATCGGTTAGCGACCTAGTGCAAACCAGATTATGGCTCAATGGAAACGAGTCCATAGTAAGGGACAGAAAAGTCAAAATTAAACGTTCATGATTCAGATAGAACATACAATTTTAAACAACTTTTCCTTTTATTTCTATTATCTAATTTGCTTTGTTCTCCTGGTATCCTTTGTAGAAACACATACCTAAGTATGCTCACTATTGGAAGCGAACTGCTGATTGGTGGTTGCACATACATGCTTGTCATTGATTTTATCATGTTTTAAGTTTGCAGTCTACAAGTATCTGCTAAATCCTTTACCAAGTCTTCCCCATTTATCTAATATAAGTAACTTGCTTATTTTGCTACCCAAATTGTTAAGTTTTACATTTCTCATTCTTCCAGTTTTTTAAATAATGCAGTTTTTGATAACATAATGACTGTGGCTCCTCAAAAACAGGTGGTCGGTGCAGTTTGACTATTGAAAACTATGGCAGCAAAGAGAATTGTTTGGAAAATGCTTACATCTTGCTGATGTGTTATTCTATAGCAAGACAACAGATATCTCTTCTAATTGCATGGTGTTTAGTGTCCCTTTAATATACTCTGCGCTGATAACAATTGGTTTTATTGTAATGAAAACATTTGAATTATACAAAGGGTTGCCAGGTGTCCAGTACTCAAGGGTACAGTCCAAGTTCTTTTTTAACAAGATGTCCAGTAAAATATGTACAGAGAAACCGGATACTTAAATCTCCCGTTTTTATTTACTCGGAGTGGCTGCTAAACATTCAAAGGCCGCTCATGTCACAATCCTTTACAAATATAGTGCCAGGGAAAATGCCACTGCTTAGGCTTTGCATTATTGTGCATCTGGAGGTGGTCATCTTTGTAAAATCACTGCTTTGTTTGCTACTGGAAGCTTAACCATGCTTTAACTATGAAAATATATATATATATGACAGGGCTTAGGATGGGGTTTGGGAGCGTTGTTGGGTGGAGTCTAAGGTAGTTTTTTAGAGAAGAAGCCATTATTTGATCCCATCCACCACTATTCTCCAGCCTCTCAATGTTTGTCCAGTATTTTTGTGGAGGACAGCTGCCAACCCTAGTTATACATAGTATAAACCCTGAAGTGGAACTGGATTGGCAAACACTTTGGGCTAGATTGATGAGTGATGCACTATCGACTGAGCAAGGTTTATGCACAAGTTCGCAAGCATGCGGTCGTGGTTTTAGCACCCATCCATATTACAAGTTCAGCGGCGGTTAGATTATCATGAGCTAAGCTTTGCACGCTTTAAAAAATGTATGCATCCTATCTTTTCAATGGGCCATAAAAA
>CAJPDP010057688.1:0-11207 GCA_905336975.1 Bombina variegata variegata
TTTATTTTATTTTTTTTAAAAGAGCTTTATTCAAGTCAAACAAAACACATGACAATCAAACAAAGAAAACAATAACAGTATCTACATGTGTCTGATACAACAAATTGCAATTAGAATAGAGGCAGAAGTATCTAAGTTGCATCTGCTTGCAGCAGTCCAGAACAATGAAAGTGACAACAGAGTTTATGGTATTTACAGATTGTTCTTAGAGCTCTTGGTTTTATATTTTATACGAACTTTGATATACACGTAAACTTTATCATTGTGAATACATATCTCAACAACACATCAGTACAATAACAAGTGTTTCCGGTACAGGGAGATAACCTTTTATAGACCAATTATTAATGTAGCCCAGGGAATTTATGTCGGAAATAGTCACACATAACAGCATTGTTAGATTGTATGCAAAACACCAAAAAACCCCAGTGTCAGGTTTGGTATATATCATCCTTCCTGTATTATATTGGCAAACCATTACACCTAAGATGGCCATTCCTATGCCTATATAGGTGGGAGCTGTAGGGCCAGAGACATTAGTGGGGTGGGCAGTTACCGCCTATTTAGGATCTGGAGCTTTCCCAACATGGGTAAAGACTGGGGTAAATAAGAACTCATCAAACTTATGTGGGTGAAAACTGTGTAGTCATGTAAGTAAACATAAAAGCTATGTTACTCCTCATAAATAAGAGAATATTCTCAGACCTGTACTATATAGTAAATAAATACCTATGAAGGGTTTGTGCTATGTTAGCTTCACTACTGGGCAGAGTGGGAACCATATTGACAGGAAATAACAATTGTGATAATAAGGTAGGGTAACTATAACCAGCTATGGAACTCACATACAAATGGTAATGAAAGTACTAGACGCCTCAACCAGACTTAACATATAAATGAATCTAGGGATAATTTGGCATGGTGTGTCTATAGCTATACATAATGATCCCTTAAACCAATAGAAAAAATAACAGTTTAGGCTTGTATAAATCAACCTCCTTTGTTCAGAGACAATGCAAGCTTTAAACAGACATTCAACCAGCAGAGAGAAGGTATTTCTTAGTAGGAGCAGAGATGAGCAAAAACCCACAAGTAACTATAGTAGTCAAACCTTTATATTAGACCCCCAATATTTGAAAACTAGTGTCAATACTGTCCCACAGGTATAATAACAGGTACTAAGAAACCGGAACCTTACAAATCAGACCTTCAAGTGTCCATCTGAGCAGTCCCTCAAAAACCAAATAGGTTCACAGAGTAGGTCAATTATAAGGATCATCACGACTCCAAAAAGAAAAATGAACTCTCCATTTATCCTATTCCAGATCTGTCAATACGTACAGTTAGGAGAGGATTCTCTTGCCACATGGCAATCCAATTTTCCAGGATGAGGTACTCCTTTTTCCGCTCCGTGTTTACGGCATGTTGAAACTGTGGCCTGGGCTTGTAAATCAAGTCCGATGACTCAAGATAAGTAAAACACGCTAATTGTAAAGGTGGAGGAGTTAGCTTAATGGCCACTGTAAATCCCTGCATTAGGGAGCGTGTGGATAAGTTCCGTCACTTCAGGGGACCAGCCTTGTTAGAGCTCCATTCAAAACACTGCTCCGTAGGACCAGGGCGCCCCATCCATTGACCCAGCCCTCCCGATAGGATTCTCTGCTAGACTGGTTCAGTTCAATACTGCTTTCAAGGATGCACCCCATACCAGTCTCACCCGTTGCAGTGCGTGTCATGTCCAGGTCCTCATCCTCTTGCTCACGGCCCCTCGAGAAATACAGCATGCACTGGGGCTTCCAGTCAACACTGCAGACTTTTTTTTTTTAAATGTTTTTTTATTAGAGACATTTCACAGATAACAAAAGAATAAAGATAAGTATCAGCAATATGTAACATCTTCAGTAGTTCAAACATGAAAGTTACAAAATCAAGTATGGTAGCCAAGATTTCTATACATGTGAACTGGAATGGTGGACAAAAAATCAGACTTTTCTCATTTTCAGATTAATAAAACATATGCAAAAATATATTTAGATAAGTAGATAAGAATACTCTCATGGGTTAGTTTATGAAAGGAGATGTGAAAACCTATAGAGGAGGTAACAACTGGGGAGATCATCATTAAAATGGAAGGGAAGAAAGGGTAGTTAAAGTCCGTATAGCTGTACATATTATCAGTTGGGGAATTTTTCCCACCAGGGCGCCCAGATCTCATAGTAAAAGTCAAGTTTATCCAGAACTGAATAAGAATATGCTTCCATTTTCGAGATAAACTTGACTGTGGCTAGAATCTGAGAAAAGGTGGGGGGAGGGTTGTTTCCATGCTTTCGCAAGTTCTAATTTAGTGGACATCAAAATGTAAACAGTTAAGGCTTTACGTGCAGGGGTCAGAGTTGGGAAGTCCAAATGGAGGAGGCAGGTTTGTGGGCTTAGGTTGGGGGTAACACCCAATGAATGTAGTAGGTTTGTTACCTGTAACCAAACTGAGGTAGCTTTGGGGCAGTACCACCAAATGTGAGCCTGCGTGCCCAATTGTTCGCAGTCTCTCCAACAAATAGGGGAGTGGGAGTCATATATCTTATGAAGCGTGACCGGAACTAAGTGCCAACGAACTGAAAGTTTGTAATGAAGTTCCCAAAGAGATGTGCAATGTAATAATTTTTTTGTATATAAAAGTTCTCTGTACCAGGAGTCAGCGTCGGTCGTGAAGTTTAGTTCTGTCTCCCAGGCAATATATTGTGAGATTTTGTGCTGTGAGAAGGGCACTAGGAAAATCTCAAAGTGAAACGACAGTGTCCCCTTTATTTTGTTTGGCTGTGACCATCTCTGCTCCCAAACTGTAGTTGGTCTGAGACTCTTCCCAGGGAAACCCCATGACCTCACAATGGAACAAAGACGGAAAGTCTCAAATTTCAAAGAAGTCGGGATTCGTAATTTATTACAAATCGTTAAATGGGAGATACCACTAGTTTGATCGTAGAGATCGGCAATATAAGCTACATCAAAAGAAGACCAGCTTGATATATGTGAATCTGGGAGGCAAAAAAGGACACTAGCAATCGTTTGTCTCGGGGAAGGATGGGGGGCGATCAAGTTTGAATGTCTCACCTGATCCCAAAAACGTAGGGTGTCTAGAATCACCGGATGGAAAGTGCGTAGATTCTTCCAGTAATGTGACGGTATCCAAGGAAGGTCCGCTAAGGAAAGACCTAAGGGAAGAAGTGATTGCTCTACTCCTCTCCAGGAGGTTGTGCTGTCTCCTATGACCCCATTCCATGAGATGTGTTAAGCGAGCGGCTTGATAGTAAAGAATTATATTTGGCATACCTAATCCACCTCGGTCGCTAGGTCTCTGAAGGGTTTGTCTTGAGGTTCGGGGTTTCTTATCTTTCCAAATATAGCAGGTGATAAGACTTTGAAGTTTATTAAGAATTGGCCTAGGTATATTAATTGGGGTGGCATGAAACAGATAGGTGATCTTTGGTATAAATGACATTTTGATAGCTGCGATCCTACCTGTCCAGGAAATTTCACGATACTCCCAAGTGTCCAATAGTTTTTTCCATTCCGGGAGTCTCTCTGTAAAGTTTCTGAGTATAACTACAGGGACAAATGGGGAGAGGTGGATACCTAATAGCTTAAGAGAGCTGGGGGACCATTTAAATTGATATTTACTTTGCAAGAAGAGAAGGTCATTTGTTGGTATGTTAATATGTAGAGCCTCGGTTTTAGATAGATTAAGCTTGTAATAGCTGAGGCTTTCAAACCTAGAGATGATTCTAAATACAGCTGGGAGTGACCTAGATGGGTCCGTAAGTAAAAGTGTCATGTCATCTGCATATAGGGAGATGGTGTGACGAAGTGACCCAATCGGAAAGCTAGTAATATCAGGATCTGATCTGATAGCCTGTGCAAGTGGCTTGATAGAAAGGGCAAACAGGAGAGGAGAGAGGGGGCAGCCCTGTCTCGTCCCGTTTGAGATGACAAAACTATCGGATTGGAAGCCAATTCTCTTGACTCTGGCAGTTGGGTTGGAGTATAGTGCCTGAACCGATACAATAAATTTCTCTGGGATTCCAAACACTCAGGTTTCCCATAGGTACTCCCACCTCACCCTGTCAAAGGCTTTCTCAGCGTCAAGTGACAGGGCTAACGTGGGAATATCTCCTCTTGCACACTCGATCAGTATATCTAGTACACGCCTCGGGGCGTCTGGACCTTCTCTTTGGGGTATGAATCCCACTTGGTCTGGGTGGACCAAAGTGGGGATGATACGAGCCAGTCGGTTTGCTAATATCTTAGCATATATTTACTTACCAGGTTTTGGGATAGTCGTGATTGAAGCCTCAAGGAATTCCTTTCGGAAACTGCCTTTATTCTGAACTTCATTAAAAACTCTACAAAGAATTGGGGAATTTTGAAGTGAATAAGATTTATAGAATTGGCTTGTAAAGCCATCAGGGCCCGGTGGTTTCGCTATCTTAAGATCTCTAATACCCAAAGAAACTTCCTCAAGAGTAATTGGGGAGGTCAAAGCTGTGGAATCTGATCGATCCAATTGGGGAAGATTTAATGTATTCAAATAACTACGCGTTCTATCCAAGTTAAGAGTTGCAGTGGTGTCAGAGGATTTTAAGTTATAAAGGTGATGATAGAAATTTTTGAAAGCTTCACCAATTGCTGAGGGGGATGTAACACATCTGTTATCAAAATTAATGGAAGCTATTTTGGCTTGTGCCATCCTATTTCTTAATTTCCTGGCTAATAATGTCGAAGTTTTATTACTACTATGGTAGTAAACTTGTTTGAGTTTCTCTAATGCAGTCTGGGTTTTATTGACTTGGGGTGGAATAATCAGCAGAAAGTTCAAGTTTCAGGGTTCTAAGTTGGCAGTTAAGAGTCGCTAGTGAGGCTCCTTGTGCCTTCTTGATTTGGGAGGTCTTTAAAATGAAGAATCCTCTGAGGTAAGCCTTCAGGGCGGCCCATATTACTTCCTCTGACATTAGAGAAGTGCGATTTTCCCTCAGAAAATCAGAAATTACTGTTAGGGTTTCTACCTTAATAGTGGGAGTAGTAACTAGATAATCCCTAAGGCGCCATGCAGTAGCTATTGGACGATGGGAGGGTTCGCCCATAGTCACTGTCACTGAGTCATGGTCCCACCATGATATCGTAGAGATTGTCGCGTCAGCGATCGTGTCTAAAAGACGAGCGCTCAGAAAAAAGAAATCAATCCTAGAATGTGATTTATGGGGGGCAGAATAGAAAGTGAATTCTCTTTCACCTGGGTGGATCGCTCTCCATACATCATATAAATCATACTGCTTAATTAAGTTTTGGAAAGCTGTTGATAGGGGGTGCAACGCCCTGTCCAATGTGGAGATTGGGGGGCCTGCTCTATCTGATAAAGGATCCCATATGAGGTTAAAGTCCCCTCCCCAAACCCATTCTCCCTGCGACACGGCCGACACTGACTCCAGTAAGCGTCTAAGAAATTTAATCTGTCCTGAATTGGGTGCGTAGATATTTACCAAGGTATATATCTTAGAGTTAAGTTTGCAAATCAGTATTATAAAACGTGCCAATGGGTCTCGTTCTATGTAAATGGGCTCATATACAGTTGAAGAACTGATAAGAATTGCAACTCCTCTTGACTTGGAGTGAAAAGAAGCTGTAACAACTACAGGAAATTTTCTGTAAGAGTGTGTGGCACTTAGGTTGGATTGCCAGTGTGTCTCCTGAATGAAGGCTATGTCTATCTTATTGCGACGGAGCATATTGAATAGTAAACTTCGCTTGGTTGGGGAGTTAAGGCCTTGAGTATTGAGAGTCATAAATTGTAATTGTGACATTATGGGTGTGTGATTAGTTTTCCTCTAGGTCCTATCTCAAAGAACTATGAGAGTATACAAGAGAGATAGAGAAGAAAAAAAGAGAACCTAAGATATTTCGGTCTTTAATCTGAAAGTGTTTATTTTTGGTGCAAAGGGAGGGGGATGCAGCGGGCGAGAGCCGCTCATATGTTGGGGGGTAACGGGGGATAAAAAGGAGAGGGATAAAGGGGGACTGGAGTTGCTTAGATAATTGACTGTTAGAATACTGTTAATGTGGTGTAAGGGGAGAGGTGTAGACCAAAAAGGGAAAGAAAGAAGTAGAGAGAGGATAGAAATAAAATACAATAAAACAGAGTTAGGGGGAATATAAAAATAAAATAAGAGGTGAGGGATTGGGGATAAAGTAAATGAGTTGGTGCCTATAGAAACTATATAAACTATTACCCCAGGTTTGAGGCTATAGGACACCGGGGATTTCGAAAAGGTTGTGCCTGAGGCAGAGGGGTGGGAGAGTTTGGGTTTTAACTAAGAGAGAATAAAGGGGGGGGGGGTGCCAGAGCTGGGCCCCCGCTCCACTCTACAAGCTAAAGTTCAGAAGAGGAGAAGCTAGAATAGAGTAAAAGAGTATTACTATTTATAGAATACTAACAAGGAACATGATTATTATGTAACCAATAAGAACAATAAAAAACAAACAAAAACAAAAAAACATAAATGCATAGAATTTTTCAAACATTTCAAAAATACACTTCAATATTCGGGCAAGGCTCGTAAATAAGTGTGAGTTCTAGAGGGGGCTAGTTAGAGAGTTAATGTCATATCTCACGTATGACGGGTATGCTTTTAATGTAGAGGCTGGAAATTATTCAAACAGAACCCTAGTCTCAGAATAATTAATACACTATACCAATTGTGTCACAACTCAAGTAGCTAAGGCTGGTGGATGAGGAGGTGGGTGTGGGTGAATGAATTAGAAAAGTACTGGTGGTCTCAGTTTTGAGATATTGCGGTGAGGAGGGGAGGGAGCAGGATGTGAAGATCTAAATGGCTGAGGTATATATTAAGGTCGTAATCTCAGAGTTTATATATAAGAGGTCTTAAGTCACCCTTTAATATAAGTGAAAGTAAAAGCCGGTGGGTGGGTTAAAAACTTTAATAAATCTAGCTATATGTATAAGTCTGTCCGGCTATAAAGGAGCTAGGTGTCTCAGTATGGTATGGGTTGACGTGTATTACATGACTAAGTTGTAAGGAACTAGCAGAGCAGTCTAAAAGCATCCTCCCTAGATAAGCTCTTAAGTTAGTGGCTAATCTTGAGTCTATGAGCCAGCCCATAAAATATTGTAGATCTGAACTGGGGGACGTCCCCGGGGGGACGGTCCAATAACAAATTCAATAATCATGAAGAAAACACATAACATGTAAGGTAATCTAACTGTTAACTTAGAACACAGTAAATATCAAGCATTAGAAGCTAAACAGATACAAATTAGTAATGAAACAGATACATTACATTACCCATCCAACCTCTCTCAGTTTGTGGTAGTTAGATGCCTAGAGGTATCAGTCTATATAACCACATAGGTCAAGTCCTTCATAGGAAATATAAGTGGAGTGGATAATAAGTAGGGAAATGAGGAGCTGGGGGCTCAGATGAGTTCAATGGTGATGTTCTGTAACACATGAGTGATTTTGGGATGTCCCTTTTACGGTCAAGAGTCCTTCGGTGGTGGGGGTGAAGTAACACTCTTGGAAGGCTGAAAGTTGAAGGTCTGATGTGTTGGTCGCCAAGCTGGTGCGGTAACGTTAAGTTTCTTCGGTTGTTCATGGATGGTAGAGGGCTGATTATCAGATGAGAGGAGTTTCAGAGATTGCAAGATCTGGAAGCCTTGTTCTAGAGTTGTGATGGTGTAAGATGAATAGTTGCATTGGAAGAATAGACGGACAGGGAACCCCCACCTGTACTTGATATTGTTATTATGAAGGCACTGGGTGATTTGGTGAAATAGTCTTCTTCTGGATAAAGTGTAGGATGAAAGGTCTGGGAATATCTGTATTTCTTGAAACGGGTCCTTCAGGTTTTTATTCTGGAATGATGCCCTGAGGATTTTTTCTTTACACGTGAAATAGTGTAGTCGTATAATCACGTCTCTTGCCGACCCAGCTGGGGCACCTCTTGGCCTAAGAGCTCTGTGAGCCCGGTCTATAAGGTTTTCCTGTGAAGTAGTAGGGCCCAGAAGTTCTGTAAAAAGGTTCTGCAGGTAATTGGGTAGATCAGCTGGGCTGATGTCTTCAGGAACACCCCTGATTCTGAGATTGTTCCGGCGTGATCTATCTTCCTGGTCAGCTAACTTGGTTTCTTATCCGGAAATCATTTCAGCTAGGGACTGAGCATAAATTAACAAGTTGGAGTGATCTACATGTAAATCTTCTTGCTTTTTTGCCAGCGATTCTGTTCTCTCCCCTAGCAATGATATATCTCGCTTCAACTCAGAGACCGACGTCTTGAGCTCATATTTCAGAGATGAGTAATGTGAGAATTGATGAGTGAATTGCTCTCTCTGTGGAATGAGATAAAGCTCTAGAAGGCTCTTTGGTAGACGTGATTGAATCCCTTGAATCATCATCAGACAGGTCTTGCTCAAATGAATTCTTGCTAGAGAAATGATCTGAAAGGGTCCGTTTTGGCAGGCCACCATGTTTCTGCTTCTTTCTTTGCGAGTGAGCCATCGTACAAAAGAACAGACAGTGAGTTCAAAGAGTTCCTGAAGTATGTATTAGAGAGTGTTTCAGTGTTGAAAAGTAGAGCAGGGGATGTGTGTCCGGCACCCCCTAGAGGAAGCGCCTAGCCCAGCATGGAGAGGTGGTCTATTGGCTGGAAATTCGGTACTTGAACTGGGGTAGGTCTTGGATTTTCTGGAATATCTTCCTTAATAGATCACCTTATTGTTAGGGAATACAATTCTAGTGAATGTTTCTTTACAGGTCTCCTCTCTCCCCAAGGGATTGCTCTCTTCCAAGCGAGTAGGGAGAAAGGTGTTATGGGATATGACCCGTGGGCAAAGTGGGCCCACGGGAAAGGGGGGGGGGAGAGAGAGCAGTTAGATATTGTATTGAATAAATTCACACTTAGTGTAGAAGGATTGACAAGATGTTGGAGTTTACTAAAGTTCAATTTTAGGAATGAATAATCCAAGAGGTGCTTGTAGGGAATTATCCTACGTCCGTATCAGGGGGAGGTATTCTTTAGAGTATTTTAGTTGAGGTAGGTAGGGGGAGGGGAGGGTGAGCAAGAGAGTTCCAACTTGGGGATAGATCAATTTGCTTGTACTTTTCTATGTCTGTGTCGCTGCAGGAAACAGTGGCTAGTACTATTAGATAGGTCTAATCCTCCTGACCAAAGGAGCCCCCAGTTAAGACAGCCACAAGGAAATTTTAATAGTCACTTGGTCTTAGCAGTTGCCTAGAGCGACATACACAGCAAGAACTGGTCCTAAATTATGTAAAAGGCAAGTGGGATGACTGCCAATAAGCGCCTTTGCGGTTAAATTGTGTAAAATTAGAATTTTGGTGCCAGATGTTTCTTTGAAAGGTTCACTGAGGGCAGTGGAGGGATGAAAAGTGAATTATGTGAGGAGGTAATACCTCTCTAACTTAATGTATCCCCTGCTGCTTTAAGACGATTGGTCCTGTAGTTAGTGAAATCCTCATGTGGTAAAGTAGCCTGGGAATATAGCATGTGCTTTTAGGCTTTTTGGTGAAAGTAATATTGCAGGAATGTGCACTGTGTTTTCCTGTTTACATTATTTGATAGTGGCCAGGCAGAATGGAGCTTGGAGCACCAAGAGTTAAACTGCATGGGGTAGTTTAATTGTAGTAACAAAAGTCCCCCTTCTTGGTTTACGGTATAAAATAACAGTCTTACCCTGAAGGCTGATGCGGTAGGGTCTCTTGGTTTCTCCACAGTGTTTAAAGTCACCGGATCCGTTCCGGTATCTGGCAGGCAGTGGGATCAAAGCCTGAAGGTAAAAGCAGTACGCTGAGGCAGGCCGCCTGCCGGCAACACCGCAGTCTTGACTGGTCACTGGATAGGCAATCAGCATGGGCATATCTATAATCACTCTGGCAAAGGCGGCATTGAGGGTGTTAATTATAGCGGTGCCTGTATTGTCCAGGATCCGCACAATGCGGTCAGAATATGGGAGTCTTCCATAACCGAAGCAGGCTCAAAGCAGGCTAAGAGAGGGTCAGCTCTGACAATGTTGAACAGCAGTAACAGGATTATATAGCTTCTAGTTACTCAATATAGCCTTCAAATAGTATTCGTACTGGTACTGATGTAGATCTATAGTGGAAAGGTAGTAGTCTACACTACTCATTACCCCAGTCTCCTGGGGGGGGGTTCGCGGCAGCCCTGGCTTTCACTAACCGCCAGTCACCATGTATAACCAACAGCCGCTTGGCCTAACTGAAGAGCATAGGTGGGATAGGTGAATCTAAGAGATACTTCCAAATTTTTCGGTTCCTCCGCAGCTGTAGTGGCTTAGAGATAGGCTATTGCTGTTTTAACAGCTTTTCATACAGTAATAATGCTATAATTGGAGAGAAAAACCAGAATAAAGCCAGGAGCTCCTCTGAAACACGTTCTACCTCTTCAGCTGTAGGCTCCGCCCTCTACTTATATATTTTTACCAGTGAATTATAAAGAGAAACCTTTTAAGAATATACATGCATTTATATTTTTATTATGTTAACATGTTTTATACAAGATGGTTATATAGTTTATGATTGTTTAATTTGCACATCAAATAGATATTAAGAGCATTACTGTAATGTTCAGTCTCAGATATTTTACTTTCAATAAACTTTTATTTCTTACCTTTCTTCATCAAAATCAAAAAATTCACAAAAGCAGCTAAATAAGTGAGTTATAAAGGGTATTTAGGTCTTGGTTACAAGTGGAGCTGCTGCCTATTGAGTCTATACATGTCATAAACTTCAGTATCACTGAATGAATCTAAGGTGATCCTCTCTATACCCACTCGTGATCCATGCACGCTGGCCATAGGCCTCTGAATCTCATGCTACCCACACCTCTGGGCAAGATGCCTGGCATTTATGATCCTATTTACATAAATTTGTCCAATGGATATCTAATGGTAATCAAACACATACGACTAGATTTAGAGTTTTGTCGGTAACGACCCGCGTAGCTAACGCTGTTTTTTTTTTCCCATGCACCTTTTAAATACCGCTGGTATTTAGAGTTCACAGAATGGCTGGGTTTTCAGTGCGTTAGGCTCCAAAAAGGGAGCGTAGAGCATAATTTAACGCCACTGCAACTCTAGATACCAGCGGTGCTTACGGAAGCGG
>CAJPDP010057721.1:0-13359 GCA_905336975.1 Bombina variegata variegata
TATATATTTCTATATATACACTGTATATCTATCTATCTATCTATCTATCTTTCTATATAAAGACACATATATACATATATACCCAAAGGCATAACTTTTTTCACTTTCTGCAATGAGATTTTTTTGGGCAAAAAATGTTCTGCAGGTCGTTTTTGAATTAAATTCAATTTTAATTAGGCGGTTAAAGTAAAGCAGCTCAATTGCAATGTTTTGATTAACTGGTGAATAAAACAATTTTTTAAAATTTTATAATATATTGCAGCAGCTGAAAATTGCACTGAGAATTAGCGACAAAGAAAAAAATATGTTTTTTAAAGGAATAGAAAAGTCGGATTTGAACGGTGCATAGCTGCATTTCAGTTTGAAATATAATTATTTTTTCAATATACATTAACAAAAATGCTTCTAACAATCGCTATTGCTGTTTTTTCTGCCTCATACACACATATGCTGTGAGGGCACGTGCACCAGCATTCAAACACTTCACCTTCTCAGAGAGTCAGCAGTGGCTTGTATGACACAAATATGTGTTCAGATGCACTACACACCACCACCAGGTCTATAACCAGTCACCAGGCATAGTGTTTAAATGCTGGTGCACGGCCCTCGCAGCATATGTGGGTATGCTGTTGAAAAACAGTAAGTACGTTTACTATAAGCATTTTTGCTAATATAAGTCTATTACAAAACTGCTATTTCAAATTGAAACGCACCTGTGCACATTTCTGTTGTGACCGTTCTATTCCTTTAAGTTTTTAAAATATCTCTTTAATAAATTTGTTTCATTTGCTCTAGGCCTAACATCACATAATTATAAAGGTAAAAATGTAGTAATATGGCGAATTGCTCACAAAAATGTTACAGCTTTGCAGATTGGTAAAGGCTAGGGCAGAGCTTGACAAATAATTTCAAAATCAAGAATTCAGGTATTTCTTGGCATGTGGTATATATAATCCAGAGAGTCTGGGGTCTATTACTACAATATGAAGAATTTGTATTTAAAGTGACATTTTGGCCTGCACAGTACTCCTTAATCACATCTCACAATGTCACTTTAAATAAAACTGTCACATGGTGCCTGTGCATATAAGTACATATACAGGCAACCTCATGCTTTTAGATAGATGCAGTAGAGTTCATTTTTACAGGGATCTTTATCATTTTAATGCAAAGAGCTGCTGAATTAGTAAAGTTAGATAAAGAAAGGGTTAATATCTGTTGTCAACTAGAAATCCCCAGTCCCCTCCGATCCAGCAATACCTTTATTGTGGACATTTGTTTTATGATTACCCTGGACGTTAGGGAAGATGTCCAGACTATGTTTCCTGACCCTCCAGGTCTGTTAGTTTTAACTTTTAGGTTTGACAAGGAGGTTTCCCTGCAGTGAATATGTTACTTGTAGAGAGAGAACACACAGCCCATAGAGGGGGGAGGAAATGAGAGCAGGGAGAAGGGGAGGGGTGACTACAAACAACACTGCTATGTAGCATAGCTCTGAATTGCTGACCTTTCCTTTCTATATAGCAGAATGTGACTTATCCGTTTCTTACTTCTAAGGCTTGTACTAACAGCAGCCAACTTCAGGGTTATACTTCAGCTCCAGCTCCACCCACACATTCAAGCAGCACCACAAAGTATTAAACAGTTGCGTCCATTGCTGATTGCTGTGTTGGGGGAGGTCTGAGGATCTCTTACATTCATGCATAATAAAATGAATAGGGTGTTTTTATACAAGCTTCAACATTTAACTGCACAGTCCCATCTGCCCTGTATATACCCATCCAGCCCAAACTCATACAGCCAGCCTCTCCTACGGCTTAATTTTCCCTATAACATCTCAACATGCTACCGGCTGTCAGCACAACTCCACTGGCTGCTATACTCGAGTGCTCCCAGCATATTTATTAATTCATTAACCAGAATTTTAGGAGAGCCAGGGCGGGAGGATTTGAAAATGTGCAACTATAGCAGTTTGTGCACACAATTTGCATTCTCTAGGTGGGTGTACTGATACAGCGTCATACAAATTTAGCTTTTTTATGTTTAACAAAATTAGATGACATTTTTATTGGCAACGTATCCCTCTAAACAGTTTTCTCACTAAAACGGATTATTTGCAGATTATGATACTTATAGGAAAACATACCCTTTAAAACACGTAGGCTGCAAGTGAATAATGCCAAGAAGCCACAATCTCTAAGTCTTTCATTTACATACCTTAACAATAGATGTGCATTCCCAAATCAGCATAATTAATTTGAACAAATAACATCCAGCAGTTTAAAAAATGTTTAAAGTGAAACCAGCAGTTGCACGGATGAAGTCACACAAGCAGATGAGTCCTGACTATCACCAGTTCACCACTTCCTTCCTGCCAACACAGTGCCCTCCAGTCCAGAGTATGATGATGCATGAGATTAACTCTCCCTCTAAGAGGCCGCTTTGTGAGCGCCTCAAATGGGGTCTTAATGGCCGCGCTATGCTGCCCTCAACCACCCAGTGGGTGGCGCTGGTGCGCAAGTCTCATAGGCAAGTAGCGTTATGAAGAGAAGCTGGCCTGCTCTCAGCCTCTCTCCATAGCTTAACATGGGAAGAAAAAAATGACTGCACCTCCCTGCAACACATTACTGGGAGCAAGCTGCTGAGTGGCTGCACATAAATGCTTCTTGTCATTGGCTTACCTGATGTGTTCAACTAGCTCTCAGTAGCATTGCTACTCCTTCAACATAGAATACGATGAGAACTAAGCAAATTTAATAACTAACAATAACAATAATTAAATTGGTAGGTTATCTAAAATTATGTTCTTTATCTAAATCATGAAACCTTTAAAACACTCAATTTAAAACACAAATTTAAAAGATACATGTGGGTAAAAATTAGTTAACCCACACTCAGTCAATAAAAAAGTCATACTATACATAAATACAAGTAAGTACCTGTAGGAATGTATGAGTCAGTTTTAGGGCCAAATTCTCTAAACCTCCCTGGTCTGCTGAGATTATCTAAGATATATCATCAGTACTCTGAGATACATCAAAGACGTTTAGAAAGGCACATTTTAGCTTTATAGGCCCTGATAATCGAAAGTGCCGAGAGGTGGCGAGATATTCAAAAGGATCTGTCGCCATGTCTAGAAAGCTGGTGAAATATTCAAAAGGGCCGATAGTAATGTTCAATGGCAGCATCGCTGAGTGGTGTTTTATCATACATTTCAGTGGTTGGTGGTGCTGTTCTTATGCTGTCTATATATTCAAAGCAGCATTGCCACCTACATCAAAGGCGTAATGTAACTGATTCCTTAAAACAGTTCTGTATGACAATACAATTTAAATTTGTCAGCAGAAACTCAACCCCTATTCGTACAATACAAAAGTGAATTAAACATATCAATAATACACCTATAGGGAGATTGTGTGTATATGATATGTGTATATATTGTTTAATGCATATGTATTGTACAGTATAATGTTAGAATATGTATGTAAACTGTAAGCGTGATTGTACTAATCTTCTGTCGTGTTATTAAACGTGTATTTTTCCAAATTTTAAGATTGCGATTGAGCATTCTCAATATTCATATTTGTATTATATTGAGAACGTGTAATCACAATCACAATATTCATATTTCACAATATTGCGTTAACAATGTTGTGTTTTTTCATATTTTACAATATTACAATTATGATTTACTTAAAATATTGTGATTGCACTGTAGCAAATTTGATCTATATAATTATATATCTATATATGTAGATATATATTAATATAGAACATATTTCCTACAGTGCAATTGCAATAATATAAGTAAAACATGATAGCGAAAATGCGATTGCAATATTGTGAAATATGAAAAACGCAACATCGAGATCACAATATTGTGAAATATAAATATTGCTATCTCGATTGCACATTATCAGTATAATGTAAATATTAATATGGAGAACGCACAATCGCAATCTTAAGATATGTAAAAAAATACACGCCTAAAGAAACCATGTGATTAGTACAATCACGCTTATAGTTTGCATACATATTCTAACATTATACTATATAATCACCCAAATCTCCTATAGTTTTAAATTAATAGGATTTTTTTTTTTGTCTTTATTAACAAAGTCGATTGCAAACATGATGAATATATAGGCGTTCTGTGGGAGTTTCAAGGGCATTCCATGGGAGCAACCTGTATTTTAAAGGGGAAACGTTGCCGTGGGTTTTTAATATTCAAAGCACTGTCCTCCATCTTAGCTATCACCTTTACAGCCACATTAGTCTCTCCTGCTTTTCAGTGGCAATATTTCCCAGTGTGACAAATCTAATGAGTGTACAGTGAAACTGAATATACATATGCATAAGTTTTACTATCAAATTTTTATTTTTGGAACACAGAGTGTTTGTTGTGTAAACATGCTTTAAAGTCAGCCCCCCCGCCACCTAAATAGCAGCTCAGTGGAGATGTCAACAGACTTTTACTGAAGTTGTAATACCCATTATATCCTATGGGATACATATCGCCACTCATCAGCATGACGATGCTGCAAGCCTGGCGAACACAAACAGGCAATTTCTCATTGGTCTGATGATATTTTGAATATCTTGGCCTAAGTGTAGTTCTAGGTGTGAAGGAGGCACACAATATTACAATATAATGCTCAAAAACATTTTTTGCATGATTTTTCTCCCTGCTGGAGAGTTTTTAATAATCAGGCCCTTAGTCTGAATATATGGGTGTCTTAGTGTGTTTATGTAATGAGGAGTCGATCAGTGGTTCTGTATAAAAAAAATGGGGTGTGCTACCAAAGGCAAACCTCCCAACTGTCCCTATTTCATAGGGACCATTAGTCCATAGTTCGGAGTTCTGTGGCTCTGAAACAGCCATATATCCTAAATTGGCAACATTTTCCTTAGCCTCATCCATAGACCATCCTAACATGCCCATGAACTGCCCAGACATGCCCACCAACTTACCAGGCACATCCATGATACTGCCCATTATCCACCAAGACAACAATCCTCCCATTACAACCCCACTTACAAAATAGCGGTGGCTCCTGAACCTCTTGAGTCACTAATACCTAGCCACAAATGTTGGGAAGTATGCTAATGGTGATCACACATTTTAATATCAAAGATAATAGGGGGTCCTGGTGGTAGCTTATTTCTTTCTGCCTTTATATTTTTAACATCCTCTTCCATCTTTCCTTCTCTCCTTATTCCTTGTACACTGAATATGTTAAAAAGGGAAAGCCTTAAACATTAAGGACAGCTGACAGCTTTGAGTTTTTTTGGGTGGGAAGAACCACCACCATACCTTAGTACCACAAATGATTAAAATGAATATGCGTGGCAGGTATGCATGAGTTTGGTAGAGTGAATGTAAGGACTTTGTATTAGTTGGCTTAAAAATTTGCCATTTCTTTAAAGTTCAAGCATTATGAGATATATTGGTCAGCAGGAAGTGATATCATTTTTTTTCTCAGCATATTAGTGCTCTAGTTGCTTGTTTTTTAAAATGCCTTGTTAGCCCAATACAAAGATATTGCATCTTAACATAATGCTCTTGTTATTTGGGCACCTGATCATTTGGTTATCTAATTTAACAAGGATTACCTTGATAGATGTATAGATTGCACAGTCTTTTATTCTGAATTTGAAATAATGTGCTAACCTGTATTGGCATGCAGCAAGTTACACTTAGCACAGCAAGAAGCCTGAATCTGCCAGACTTGGCAATTGTATAGATGTGATAACTTCATTGGTTTGTGCTTTAATAAATATAGCATCCACCTTACTGTCTGTATCTATTAATACTCATCTACACTGGTGCTTTTAACATAAAAAATGTAATATGGATCCACAATAATAATAAGCATTACTTCCTCTTACACTGCTATCAAGAATTACATTTTAGTTTAGGCATTAAAATTGATTTAAGCAACCAGTTTGCAGATGTATAGACAATCTATATTTGGCTCCTGCTCCCCTATCAAGAATAGATTCATATTCTCCTGATGCTTTTAATAAACCATTTCTTGTTTCCTTTCTTCCTTTCTATGGCAACTGTTAGTTAGTAAACATATTTGCTTCATCATACTCATTCTTACAGAAATTACATTTGCCAAGCCACTCTGTCAAGTGGAGAACTAGTTACTGGAACATCATGAAAATCAATACTTACATAATAGGAGAGAAGCCAATTCATATATTATTTGTATTTAGATGCCTCCGTATAGTGACCATGCAAAAACTTTGTGTTAAAGGGACCTAAAACCCAATTTCTTTCTTTTGTGATTCAGATAGAAGTAAATTAAAAAGTTGTTTAAAATGGTATGCTCTATCATCAAATTGTCTTTGTTTTCTTGTTATACTTTGTTGAAAAGCAGGAAGGCAAGCTCAGGAGTGTGCACGTGTCTGCATCACTATATGTCAGCAGTTTTGCAAAAATGTTATACGTTAGCAAGAACGCTAGCATTATTTCCTTTCATGTAGTGCTCCAGACATGAGCACGCTACCTATCTAGATATCTCTTCAACAAAGAATAACAAGAAAATTAAGCAAATTTGATAATAGAAGTAACTTGGAAACTTTTTTAAGATTATATTCTCTATCTGAATTATGAAAGAAAATTGTGGGTTTCTTGTCCCTTTACTTCAGTGTTTTTCAGACTTCCTTTTCTATGGCATAATCTAATCCAGTGATTTTCAACCACTGTGCCGCGGCACACTAGTGTGCCGTGAGAGATCATCAGGTGTGCCGCCGTGAATTGGTCCCTTCCCCCAAGGCAGAACATGTTGCGATCGATTCATACACAATCAACTTTTTGTGGAACAAAGTATAAATACTAACATCAAAGTGGGACTGATCTAAATTGGGAATGACTGTTCTGAAGGAAATTAAATAGGCATACAAGTGCAAAAAAGTTGTAGTGACTGGCATGCTAGTAAAGGTTAATTGAATTGAATTTACTACATTGTTTTTGGGATGGTGGCGTGCCGCAGGATTTTTTAATGTAAAAAAATGTGCCTTGGCAAAAAAATGGTTGAAAATCACTGATCTAATCCATGAGAAGTGCTTCACTGTGAGTTATTAAAGCTGTCCAAATTATAAATACTATGAACAGAATATCTGTTTTTCTTACACTTGCATTGGGTAAAAACACAAAAATATAGTAAAAACAGGCTTTTCAAGGGAGTTTTTGTTTTCATAGGGGGTTTGCACAATTTAATTATAGGTAATTAAAACCTGCCATTGCAATGCTATATTAACATTCTGTTTATTTTTTAGCTGAATACGTTTCATTATTTAAGCCTGTGATGGTGATTTAGCGTTAGCATTCACTTTTTTTCTTAAATGGACTTAAATCTACAATAAGAAAATGCTGTAACGCATTAGATTTGTTATTGTTGCGTTATTGTTTGCACAGAGTTATGTATTTCACTACCACAACTGAGTTAAACATATTTAATGACATGTGTGTGTGTTTATTGAAGTAAAGTCTAAAGGAAAATTACATTTTTAATCTATTGGCAATCTATTTGCATCTGCTGCTGTCCTTCGGCAGGTACTTAGGGACTCTACAGGAAGTGAGCAAGAACACATTTGCTTTTGACTGCATTTAAAAAAGTACTACAACAGGAAACAAAAGCATTATATACTATAACCATTACCCTATCTCTTTAAATATTTTTTAGTGGTGTTTGCATAGTGACATCCCCAAAGAGCTTATAATGTATTCCATAAATATTGCTAAAAACAAAAAAAGATGTATTTTATACCTGAAATCTGGCCGTAAAAAAATTGAATATATTTCAAATAATTATCATTGATACATCAGTCAGCCTGTGTTTTGATATATCCTGGTTAATTATCTTTTAGATTATGGTTTCCCTCCTCTAGAAATAAAGTCTGTGGATGCCTATGCCTCTCTCACATTGGCTTGGCACCAACCTTCTAATGGATTAAAATATACCCCATGGAATGTTTAATTTAACATTCCCTCTAAACTAAAAAACACATTAATATTGGTTACTTTTATAAAATTAGATATATTAAATTAGTGCAACTGGTAAGCCAAACATTTTAAGATTCATTGTACACTTTGGAGCTTCTGACTAAATGCGGTTTAATACATTGAACATAATTCTATAGTGCAGCTATTGATCTAAAGCAACAGAGCTTTTTCTGCTATTCTCTTAGAAAAATATTTATCAAAGTATGAAACTACTAACACAATGTATCTCTTTATTAACTCTTTAACTACTGAGTCAACTACTGAGTCTTTTCCAACTATATGTTGAGCTGTTTTGGAGTCTTTAGATGCTGCTCACTATTAAAGGGACAGTCAAGACCGAAAAAAACTTTCATAATTTAAATAGTGCATGTCATTTTAAACAACTTCCCAATTTACCTTTATCACCAATTATGCTTTGTTCTTTTGGTATTCTTAGTTGAAAGCAAAACATAGGAGGTTGATATGCTAATTTCTTCTTAGACCTGGAAGCATTTTGACCACTAGAGGGCATTAGTTCATGTGTTTCATATAGATAACATTGAACTCATGCACGTGAAATGACCTAGGAGTGAGCACTGGTTGGCTAAAATGCAAGTCTGTCAAAAGAATTGAAATAAGGGGGCAGTCAGCAGAAGCTTAGATACAAGGTAATTACAGAGGTAAAAAATGTATTATTATAACTGTGTTGGTTATGCAAAATTTGGGAATAGGTAATTAAGGGATTATCTTTCTTTTTAAACAACAAAAAATCTGGTGTTGACTGTCCCTTTAATTCCACTGTAGGTAATTTTTCAGTGAGAAATCCAGACATATATAGTTTTAGCAGACTTAGCAGATTCACACGATACCATTTTATTTATACATCATAACATGAGAATTCTACAACAACATTTGGAGGAGGGGGGATATTTTTTATTAAAATTTTAATAAACAAGGATGTAAAAATATTATGTTTTTTTGATATCTCTGTTATAAAAAGGAGTAATGCTAAACATGTATTTTGGGTGTATGTTTATAACTCTGATGTAAGGGTTCCCATGTGCCTTTACTCCAATAAATGCACCTTTAAATAAGCTTGGTGATCACTATTTCCACAGTGATCACCTGGCTATTAAACCTATTTAGGGGCTCTATTTTAAAGAGTCGCTTCTGGGTGCTAAAACAATGGAGCATAGGGGTCCCTAGGACTTTTTGATGACTTGTTATAAGTGCCTAGTGACCCCCAGCCTGCAAACAGTGTAGGAAAGTGTATGAACTTTTTATTTTATTTGATAAATGTGTGCTCTAAGACTTAAAGTGATGGTAAACTTTAACTAATCAAATGCCATATATGTAATCTTTGTCATTAAAAAAAGTATATGTGTACATTTTTTTTCAATCCTTCTGTGAATGGGTGAAATTAGTTTATATAGTAATTCTTCTATTGCAATGTTATGCCGTCCCACTTGGATGAACTTCCAATCACCATGTGTCATATGATAATCTTGAAGTCCAGCCCCTTTAAAGCCCTTAGAAAGCCTATGTAGAGAGTGGTTGGGACTGCTCTATACATCACAGCCCAGCCAAAAGTGGAAATGAAGGGGGGCAGAGGAGCAGAAAATACCAATTAGGATTATAAACCTTTTATTTATAAAATATATATACAATGTGGTTTTACTTGCAAACTAATATTTTTCATTGCAATATTCTTATAGTCTGAAATTTACTGTCACTTTAAGGTTTCTGAGATTGACGGGTTTAATACTTACACCCATCAATCTCCTTTAAGTCCTATGCTTCCAGGTTTCCAGGGCTTCGTGACACCCATTCGTAGTGATGTCACTGGCTTTGGGGTAAGTGCAGTGGGAAGAGGCACAATGAGCTCATAAAGCAGCCCAGGATAAACACACAGGGTTTTGTCAGTATTGATATTAACATTAGTCCAAGTGATTGGAGAAAGTAAAATGTATCAATATTTATATGAAAGGACATATATTGGTCAAAAAAGTCTGGCAAACAGTTTACATTGTAGCAGAACAGACATTCAAGCATTTATTGATTCACAATATTATTAATGAAATGTGTAAATTACGCCTCACAATCATTCATCTATTTCATTAACCACTACAATTTATTGCACTAGACTTTATGCCTGTTGCATTTTCCTGTATTTAAATAACAAAACACTACTTTTTTGGTGCCATTGTGTGTTTTTAAATTTTTGAAAATTCATACATTGTCCTAGGTAGAACAATGTTGTTTTTTAAGGCTACACATGAAAAATCAGTGCTTGATTGGTTGTAATAAATGCCAGTTGTAGACAGACTATATGAGCTGCATTTACTGTGCATGTGTGTTAAAACTGATGTGTAGCCAGTATTAAAATTATTTGAGTGAGGTGAGAGAAACATAATTTGTTTATTTTAAATATTTTAAATTGCTGTTCCTAACATAAAGGTGTCCTTGCTTTGTTCTACCTTGAATAGCTGCAGGCTTTTTCACACAACAAATGTCAATTTGTCGCACTTCCACAACCTCTTGTCTCATTCTTTTCTTTTTCAGTCACTTTGTTTCATGTATGATGGTCCAGTTTGTGCAGATCTTCAAGTATTACGGGAGTTGGGGGCCTGTTTAAGCATCACAATGCGCTCTTGTCCATTTGTATTTGTCATGGCTTGTCATACTTTTTAGCATTAAATTATTGTTCCTAACTGACCTTGTTTTCCTGATGCCTGCATATTCTCTTCACCACTGATACTGTGTTGTTGGAAAACCAGCTTAAAATATTTAGTCATTAATAACCATCTCTCACTTACTGACTTTGCAACATGGGACTTATCTGCTAATGTGTACTGTATTGTTGGGCTCTGTCTTTGGACTAGCAGGTGTTATTTCGGGTATTCCTATGTGGACACATGGATTCACTAATATTCAAAACACTTCATACATTATGAAAAACTGCATCAACCATATGTAAGTGACATGTGAACAGCACATTAAGTACTTAATTTAATTAAACCCATCCTTTCCTCAAATCAAGTAGGTTTTCTGAAAGTCTATGGTATTGGTATTTTTCACATAAATATCATTTATAATTTGATTTAATTAAACAATCTTATTTTTATTTTTTTTGTTGAAAATGTAGCTGTTTGTTATTAGGCTGTGATTTATTTATTTTATTTTTTAAACTTTATTTAGCTCTCAAACTATGCTATGAATTACAATTGAATTGTTATGTATCTTGCTGGGCTGCTTTGATCTGGGACTTAGATCTTGTGGTCCAATGACAAATGTACTCTTTCTTACTATTGTTACCTTTTGTTAGTCTTTATTACATTGGATGGAACCCACTATGTATCCGTTGATTTGGGGCTTTTTTACTCTAAATATTTTCCTTTCTACGTCATATATACTTGTACTAAGCAAGGACTAAGGCCTTGGAGCCCTTAAGGGGCAGACTTGCTCATGCATGATTTCCACTATGTAAGAAGCAGCAACCATCTGAACATTGCTTCTTACCCACACTACCACCTCTGGATGGCTGAGCTAAAACACCCTGAACAATCGTTCAAACTGGCAGTGGATGCACGGTTTCCACTGCCCATTCACCATGAAGCCGGGAGGACAGGTTCCCAACCTTGTCCGCTTACAGCTTCATACATGAAACGCCTAGTGCTGTATTGCTATTGGCCTTTGTGAATTTCCCACTTTGTATCAGTTCTTGAGTTGGGTTATTTTTTTATTTTCTCTGCATCTTTCACATGTAGTACTATATTGCTATTAGTACATTTTTGTTTAAACTGGTGTTATCTAGAATGACAGGGCACCTATTGATAGTGCCCTCTTTATTTTTTTTATTTAAATCTCTCATATTACCAATCAGTAGTGCATATAGGTCTTTCTCAGTAGCTTTAATATATTGTTACTATTGGTTCATGTTTCTAGTTTTAGTAAGTTATTTGCCATGATACATTATATAGTTGGTTAATGTTTTAACTACACAGTTTCCAGAGGTAAATTACAGGAAAAGGAGACTAAAAACAAAATTAAAGAACTGTTTATTATTCAAACTACATTAGCTAAATACAGGCTCTGTATAATATTGTTTTCTGTTTTTATATTTGTTTTAATCATAGTGTTTATTTTATAAAGTTTTAGATTTTTACTTTTATAATTAAATATTTATCTTTTGCTGACTTTTACATTTACTATCTTTCAAATGGGCATTAAACTCTTTGGGATCCATTTATGATATGAACTTCGGAGCCCCATCAGCTGCAGGTTCACATGACCGAGCCTGCAGCCAAAAGTTAAGAAGCAATAGTTATTTGACCCACTATTCACTACGCCACCTGTTATGTGGCATATGTAAATCCCCTCTGGAATTTACCAAGTAGTGAGATTGACTGCTCCTGCCCGTGTTGGGCCGGTGTTACACACTTCAATTGGAGTGCAATGATAAATACGGACAGCCTATTGCTGCTTACCAGACTTAATGCTTGGTGGACTGGTTCGAAGATGTATGCACCTGTCCGCCAAGTATTTCATAAATCTCCCAATGATAAATACGGTCAGCGTATTGCTGCCTGCCAGACTTAATGCTGGGTGAACAGGTGCAAAGATGTACGCACCTGTCCGCCAAGTATTTAATAAATGTGCCAATTTGAGTTTATAATACAACATATTTACCAATGTGTTATAAAAGCCTTTGCAATATATTTTCATTATTTATTTTACCCCCTTTCCTGTAATTTAACTCTGTCAAATGTGTGATTTTCAATTCTAAGTTGCTGTAAAATAATAGGCACGACAATTATGAAAAGTCTGCAAGCAATGGCTATGTAGAAATTGTGGGGAATATAACAATGTTAAAGATATTTTAAATATTGATAAATAAGTTACTTTAAAATGAGTGTATTTTACATAAACATTATTTATCTGTCCCTAATTGTCTTCAGTAGAATAGATTAGATAAGGAAAGCCTAGGCTTAAACATTGTGGCAGCATTTACTTTTTTTATATTTTAATACGTAACAACTAAGACTTTACACTTTTTTCTTCAATATGTAAACAATTGATGTAATTGCTAAAATGCATCTACATATTATTTGCTTTGATTACATAATTATTTAAATGTTTCTTTCATGATTTAGATAGAACATGCAATTGTAAAATACTTTCCAAATTTTAAATAATATAAAAAATTTCAGTGAGAAACCCAAAGTTTGTAACAAGTTAACAATTTTCTTTTATTTTAATCACATTTTGCAACCAAATGGTGGCATTAAATATACCAGAACAGGCTTAGATCAAAACCTTGGGTTGTCTACCTAAATACTGTATATGTATATTTATGTGTGTATATA
>CAJPDP010057919.1:0-10148 GCA_905336975.1 Bombina variegata variegata
TCATTGCTCCTTTTCTCCTCGGTGAAGCTCAAAAGACTTATCATGACCTGGAAGAAGAGGCTGCTGTAGACTATACATGGCTAAAAGAAGAAATTATCGCCAGAATTGGTGTGACATGTACAGTGAGAGCCCAGCATTTTTATAACTGCCATTTCAACATGGGGAAATCTCCCAGGTCTCAGATATTTGACTTAATACATTTGGTGCGAAAATGGCTTAGACCAGAGACCCAAAGCCAAGCACAGTTGAAATGCTAGTACTTGACTTGCAAGAACTGCCCTGTGGGCTCCATGAGTGGCTAGGACAAGGAAACCCCACTTCATATGATTCTATGGTGGTGGAAAGATACCTTGCTGTCAGGGGCCTTGAGAAAGCCTGTCCTATTCCATCTAAATTATTTTCATAATCTCTGGGACAGCTTAAACAAAAGACTTTTAGAACACAGAGGCCATGAAACAGAAAGGGTGAGGCTGAAGTTGAGACTGAACCAGCAGATCGCTATCAGAGAAACCACACTTTGACGAGAGATGATCTTTTATGGAGGAACCCTATAACCTATTTTGAGCGTGGTGCCAAAGGACGTCAGGGCAGGATGCCAAAACCTACCAGAACTAATGCAATGTGCTCCAGGAGAAGAACCATTGGACTTGCATGGGAGAAAGCATACACACCTTCCAATTGGCAGTATAATTTAATAAAAGAGATACAGAGGCTCTGGTGGACTCTGGCAGTGTCTTAACTCTAGTATGAGGGAATTTAGTGGAACATTCACAGATGCAAAAAAATAAGAGAATGGGGGTACAGTTTATTCATGGGTGCACTGTTACTTATCCTACTGCTGTTATAAAAGTCTCTGTACTTGGGAAATTTATACAAATAGTTAGTAAAAAAAAAGGATAGGAGATAAAGCACTTAAAAAGCTGAAACCCAGAGATAAATCTTAAAACTAAAATCTGAGTTGTAGTAAAAAAAATTTAATGAAAAAACAATATGTCAACAAAATTCTCTAAAGTATAGAACATAAAATAGTATTAGGCTAAAAATGCCAATGAGCACAAAATTTATAATGTTATATAGTCTGACAATTCCTCAGATTAAAGTGCACTAATGCAATATGTTAAAAACAGTAAATTAAAAGTAAATGAAAATGTTAATCCTATAGAGGTCGGCTGACCTACTCAAAGATTAATCTGACTTTTTCGAAAAGACAGCTTTCAGAGATATCTCTATACAGTCTGTTAGGGAGATCTCCTTCACTAGTTAATGTATTTCATAAGTGATCCAAGATTATTTTAAAACATGTCCGTGGTTAGGTCTCCATTTAGTCTTGTAAAACAGTCCTCTTGCCAGTACTTACTCCCTGCCGTGAGCTTACCTTGTAGGCCGGTCCTGGAGCCTCTTTCTTGCTGTTAGTTCTTCCCTACTGCCAGACACAATGGATCTGTTTCAATTGTGGATAGAGTTCTCCTACAGCGTTCTTCCGGCTCTGCGGTCCTATGGGTACTCGATGCATCCAGAAAGTATCTGGATCTCCTAGTCCAAGTGCAAACAGCAGTTCAAGCTACATGTTTCAGCCAAGTGTTCTGCTGGTGTCAATCCTTGTCTATTTATACCCCTCTGAACTTTATTAGATACAAAACAGCTGTGTGGGATATACATATACTTTTCAAACTTTTGTATTTGATTTGAGTTTTGTTAATTTGGGTTTAATATGAGTTTTTCTGTTGGAAGTTTGTTTATAAAGGGTCCATAGTCATTCATATTAAGTTCATTATCATAAATGTTTAAAGAATTTAACATTTAAAATAGGGTGAAAAATCAGAACGTCAAATGACAGCCCATTACGATAAACTAGTTAGAAATACATATCTTTCAAAGACTCTCCGTTTGTCTTATAGTCCAGTAGTCTTATAGGACAATTTTGGGAATTGTGTTATCTAGCAATTAACCCTTTCTTACTCAGAAGATGTTTAGTATATATTAAATGTTTAAATATAGGGATTCCTTGAACCCCCCACATTGCTTATAAGGTGATGAGCAAAGATATGGTATGATAACCTGAATAAAATAAAAAATACAAAATACATTTCAATTTTAAGAAACAAAGAGGAGGAAATAATTACTAAAGGCATTTACTAATTCCCATATACAAGTAAAAAGATTTTTAGGACCCAGAGGCCATGAAACAGAAAGGGTGAGGCTGAAGTTGAAACTGAACAAGCAGATTGATATCAGAGAAACCACACTTTGCCGAGAGATGATCGTTTGGGGAGGAACCCTATAACCTATTTTCAGCGTGGTGCAAAAGGACGTCAGGGCAGGATGCCAAAACCTACCAGAACTAATGCAATGTGCTCTAGGAGAAGAACCATTGGACTTGCATAGGAGAAAACATACACACCTTCTAAGTGGCAGTGTAATTTAATAAAAAGTAAAGGACTATCTTTTGCCCCCAACACAGAGGTTAGATAAATTCAACACATTTATAGATGCTCACAAATTTGTTTGAAATCTCACTCTAAAAAAAATATGTTCTCAAAAATCCGGTAGAAAAAAACATTAGAGATAATAACATACCATTATAAGCTAAACCCACACTAATTTTTATCCTAAAAAATGAAAAAGGGAAATATATAGAAAACTTTGTGAAATTGATCATGGCAGATATAAATAAAATGAACAAAGAGAAGAAAATAAGCCAAAATCTCACTAGAAAACAAAGGACCCTAATCTCAGAATTAGAGAACAAAGAGGTCCTCATTAAACCTTATGCAGATATATGGGGGGTAGTCATTTTAGATAAGCAGACGTACGATGGGATGATATATAAATTTCTAGAAGATACTAGCACATATAAGAAGATGAAATCCAATCCAACACAAATCTATCTATAAAAATCTATATTACCTATTACAAGCAAAATCAACAGGAGTTATTAATGATAGAGAATACAGCTACCTGTACCCAGAATTTCCCAAGATTCCAATACTTTATGCACTCCCTAAAATACATAAATCAATAGAAAATCCACCAGGACGTCCGATCATATCAGGCATCAATTATTTGACAGCTAATCTATCAGCATATATTGACAAGTATTTACAAAAATATGTGTCTTACCATCTTACTTACGAGACTCCACAAATTTGCCAACTATCCTAGATGGAATAACATGGCAATCAAATTACATACCAGTTACGTGTGACGTAACCTCACTCTACACCTGTATTAGACATACAGATGGAATAAACTCGGTCAAATATTTCTTAAATAAAGATAGCGATATGTCTTCTGAACAGAGCGATTTTATCATAGAAGGGATTTACTTCATCCTGACACACAATTACTTTCTGTATGAAGGAACATACTATGAGCAGGTTTGCGGAACTGCATTGGGGACAAAATTTGCCCCCAGTTACGCAAACCTGTTCATGGGAATGTAGGAAAATAGATTTATGAATAACACTACTTATAAAGATCATTTTATAATTTAACAAAGATATATAGATCTGTTTTTTATCTGGGATGGTAGGCGGATCTTTATTTTGCTAAACAGGTGTACATTGTTAATACTAGTGTTTTTAACCAATAAGATTATACCTTGTATACTATAAAATTAGGGAGGATACCTAACACCTAGGGCTATGACTACGGCTAACGCCGAAACGCGTAAGCCTTTCAAGGTGTTACACTTGTCCAGCTACTTTTTAGTGCTTGTTCCTGTTTTTAATCATTTTCTGAATAAATTTTGACTTTTTATACTTCAACCTGTCCGCACCTCTTGTATTATTATTGAAGTCTCACCAGCAAGGACAGGTTGTTTTCTCCAATCGTACTATTGCCCTCTGGTGCCCGAGGAGTTAACCGAGTATAGTCTCTGTGGATGACGCTATTGGAGCAAGGACACACCCACCCTCCCATTCGTTGGTTGTGAGACCGGAGCCTGAGTCAATCATCGGTGACGCCTGTACCCTCCTCCTTCCTCGCAGACGGAGAGTTGGCGTGCGGCGGGAGTAAGTGGTGAGTGACCTGCCTAAGTGGCAACACTGAAGCAGCGTTTGAGATATATTCCTTTGTGATATATTCCTGGGGCTGGGCAGGTCCCGCCTGAAGCAACCGCACAGCCAAGTTAGAAGTGAGAGTGAAATGGGGTATGAACTGATGTAAAGACTTTTATGGCTTAATGAATATTAATGGATATGAAAGGCATTTATGAACTGGTCTTTTGAGGTGTACGAAACTAATCTGTACATGATATTTGCTCCACCTCGGGTTACCATTGTTTATTAATGTTACTATTCATTGATTGCGACCTACAAATAGTTTTACATGATAGGTCATTTTGAGTATCACACGCACTTTTTTCATTAACTGTGTTTTATCTGGGATGGCTCTGAAAACAAAACTAGCCTGTTGCCTAAAAGAAATGAATACAAATGAAAAAAAATAGCATTTACACATACGTATCACAGAAAAAAAGATTCACTATCTTGACCTAGAAATTACAATTGATAATGAAGAAATTAACACTAAAACGTATTTTAAAATAGTAGATGCTAATAATTACATCCATTGGGAAAGTTGTCATCTTAACAAGTGGAAACATAATATTCCCAAGGGAAAATTTCTTAGACTAAAAAAAAATTGTAAAGAGGAGCCTTTATTTTTAACAGCAGGCTACATTATTAAAACAAAAATTTCTAAAAAGAGGTTATGATGAGTATAAAATTAAGCAAGAAAATGAAGAAGAAAAATGAAAAGACAAGAAGTGTTCTAAAACAAGAGAAAAAAAGAGAGACCATGAATAAGAGAAATGAAAGAATAATTATACCTTTTATTACACAGTATGGTGAGGACAAATTACATTTGAAAAAGATTATCAAAAAGCATAGGAATATTTTGACATATGACCCTGATATAGGCTTGAAGTTACCGAATAAACCCAGATTCATCTATAGAAAGGCTAGGAACCTAAAAAGCAGATTAGCCCCCTCCATGAGTAAAAATCACTCTAGGTAAGGAGTTGAAAAATGAGTATTAGGTAAAGAATTAAAAAGGTTTTATCCATGCCATATATGTAAAGTCTGTAGACATTCCAAAAAAACTAAAACTTTCCATTCTAATGTAACAGGTAAACAGTATAAATACGATCAGATGTATGGACAAAAATGTGATATACCTGATAGAATGTAAAAAGTGCAAGATTCAATATACAGGCGAGATAGAAAGAACTATTAGGGAGCTCATAAGATAACACATTCTTTCAATAGAACATTCAGAAGAAGAAAGAAACCGAGACCTTCCAGTACCCAAACATTTCAGAATATGTAACAGCAACCCTAAATATTTACATTTCACTGCAATAGATAAAATCATGAGGGATTGTAGAGGGGGTAACCAGGCAAAAACCTATTACAAACGGAAGCTAAATGGATTTTTCAGCTCTAGACACTTCACCCTAAAGGGTTAAATCTTGATTTTAGTCTAAATAGCTTTTTGAAAGACACTTAGAACATCCAGTCCCCATTTAAGGTTTTCTAAGGATTTTTTTGGGGTAGATAAGAGTATTAGCAGTTTTTAATTAATTATTTATTCATTGATTCATTCATTTATGTATTATTTATTTTATTCAGGTTATCATACCATATCTTTGCTCATCACCTTTGAAGCAATGTAGGGGGGTTCAAGGAATCCCTATATCTAAATATTTAATATAAACTAAACATCTTCTGAGTAAGAAAGGGTTAATTGCTAGATAACACAATTCCCAAAATTGTATGGAATATAAGACAAACGGAGAGTCTTTGAAATGATATGTATTTCTAACTAGTTTATTTTAATAGACTGTCATTTGACGTTCTGATGCTTCACCCTATTTTAAATTCTTTAAAAATTCATGATAATGAACTTAATATGAATGACTTTTTATGGACCCTTTATGAACAAACTTCCAACTGAAAAACTCATATTAATCCCAAATTAACAAAACTCGAATCAAATACAAAAGTTTGAAAAGTATATGTATATCCCGCACAGCTATTTTGTATCTAATAAAGCTCAGAGGGCTCAGACCAGGATTGAAACCAGCAGAACAGCTTGAAAAAGGCTGGATTAAATCAGCTGGAACGCGTAGCATGAACTGCTGTTTGCACTTGGACTAGGAGATCCAGATACTTTCTGGCCGCATCGAGTACCCGTAGAACCGCAGAGCCAGAAGAACGCTGTAGGAGAACTCTATCTGCAATTGAAACAGATCCATTGTGTCTGGCAAAAGAGAAGAACTAAGAGCAAGAAAGAGGCTCTAGGACCGGCTTACGAGGTAAGCTAATGGCAAAGAGTAAGTACAGGGAAGAAGACTGTTTTAAATGACTAAACGGAGACCTAACCATGGACATGTTTAAAAATAATCTTGGATCACTTACAAAATACACTAACTAGTGAAGGAGATCTCCCCTAACAGACTGTATACAGATATCTCTGAAAGCTGTCTTTTCAAAAAAGACCGGTTAATATTTGAGTAGGTCAACCGACCTCTATAGGATTAACATATTAATTTACTTTTAATTTACTGTTTTTAACATTTTGCATTAGTGCACTTTACTATGAGGAATTGTCAGATTGTATAACGTTATAAATTCTGTGCTCATTGGCATTTTTTTTTTTTTTTTTTTTCAAGGAGCTTTATTTGAAAAAAAGAAATAACAACAAATGTGCATTGTAAGCAATGCCTGATAAGGTTACAACATTCATTTTCAAGAATACATTCTGTAACTCTCTACACTGCGGTAGAAAAAGTCAGTTGTAGTCTGTTTCCAATGAGCAGTGAGAGACGGAAAATTGAAGGTACAGGGCTCCTAATTTCCACTTTTTCTCAATTTTCCTTTCTGTATGTGAGTCATTAAGACAGTTCATTCAATAGAAAATGCAAAACACAATATGTGGCTCCAAAGAGCAATTATAACATAAGGTCAACAGTAAGCCATGAAAAAATAGTACAAAATCAAAATAACTTCACTTAACACAGGTGGCTGTGCAAGACCGCACCATATAATGAAGGCACCCGGGCTGTCTCCAGGTGGCGTGGCAACAAATTCGAAGACACCCAAGCACCTGTGTACTGCGACATATGATTAAATAAGGAAGCTGAAGGTAGGAGGAGGGAGGGGTTGAAAAAGGGGAGGAGCTCAGAATAAGGGATGAGGGAAAAAAGCAGGAGGGAGAAGAGGGGGAAGAAGGAGAGAACGATCAAAGAGAGAGAAAAAAAAAAAAAAAGGAAGGAGGAGGGAGAGCACCAGGCACCTCCAGTGGAAAGTACATTCAGTCTAAAATCAATTCCCTACAGGGTCCACCCTATTCCATAGCTGGATCAGCATTTCATGAGCGTCCAGTTTCCCTATCTGGGCATAGTGGAATCTCTCAAGACTTAGCAGGTCATGCACCCCTTGCCTCCATTCTGAAGCCTGAGGAACACGAGGTGTTTTCCATCTGGTCGGGATTAAGTTCTTAGCACTCGTCAACATTAGCATCAGTAGAGCTTTTTTAGTCGGATCTAAGATCCTTTTTGGAAAGTGGAACAATAGTGTCTCCACCGTTTTTGGGACTTCCAGCTCCAGGACTGACTTTATTTGCTCCCATACTTCCCCCCGGTATCCCTCCAACATGGGGCAGTCCCACCATATGTGAGTGATTGAGCCTAGTCCCCCACATCCCCTCCAACATTTGTCCGATGAACCAGGGTAAATCTTTTTGAGACGTGTTGGTGTAAGGTACCATCGACTCAGCATCTTATATTGTGACTCCTGTATACGCGCGGAGACCGAGACAGTCGTAGTGGCCCGGAATATCCGTTGCCACTCCTGTGTCTCAAATTCAATACCCAACTCCAACTGCCACTGCCTTGCGTATGTTGGGAGGCCTTCCTCTCGGTTGAGAAGAAACTTGTAGGCCTTTGAAATTAAATGTTTAGGGACCATTTTCTGTATGCAAAGCCCTTCAAAAAGTGTGTGGTCTCTCAGTAGTGATTGTTTATGTTTGTGAGTAGTGATATAGTGGCCTATTTGCAGATATACAAACCAGGGGACCCTGATAGCAGGTTCATCTGTCAAGAGTGCCTCCCTAGTCCTCAAAAGCCCATTAGCTACGAATTTTCCTATCCTGTTATTAGCAACTAGTGTTTGGGTGGGTGTTGTTTGGATCTGTATCGGTATATCCGGGTTCCCAAACACAGGTGTCAGTGGTGAAAAAACTGTAGAAATGTGCGAATCTGTCCGTATGGTCTTATCCCATTCACCCAACACCTCACCAATCAGGGGGTAAGCCGCTACTGACTCCGGCCTATGTTTTTTATCAGTCCAAGGGAGGCGAGATTTCCCGGCCGGAGAATGCCAGCGTCCACCGCTATCCAGTCTTTTTGGGGATCATTGTGACACCATTCAATTATCCTTTGAAGGAAGATGGCCCTTCTGTAATAGAGTATATTTGGGAGCCCTAAGCCCCCCTCTTCCCTAGGGAGATACATTGTCTTTCTATTCACTCTAGGCCTAATATCCTTCCAGACATATTCTTCTATTAACCTTTGCAGAGAGGGGAGGAATGAGTGCGGAAGGGGGATTGGTAGAGTCTGTAGTACATATAACACCCTGGGGAGAATATTCATTTTGATGACATTGATTCTACACAGCCAAGAAATCATTTTGTGTTTCCAAACTGATAAATCATTGGAGATATCTTTTTTAAGAGTTAAATAATTGGCTTCAAATATATCTGAGGTCTTAGCTGCAAGCCATACCCCCAGGTATCTCAGGGAAGTAGTGTTAAGGACAAATGGACTATAGGTCTTAAGCCACTTTAAAGTAGCCGGGGGCATGCCTATACCCAGTAACTCAGACTTATTGTTATTAAGGAGAAAGTGCGACACTTCCCCATATTGAAGAAATTCACTTAATAATGCAGGAATAGAGGTTTCAACCTCAGAAAGTGTAAACAAAAGATCGTCTGCATACATCGCAATTTTGTACTCTCTGTTGTCGATATGAACCCCCTGTACTAGATGATTAGCCCTGATACTACACGCCAATGCCTCCACCGAAATGGCGAACAGCAAGGGGGACAATGGGCACCCCTGACGGGTGCCATTTGTGATCATAAAGGGAGAAGAGAGAATATTATTTACCCTTACTCTAGCATTGGGTTTAGAATACAAAGCGAAGACCAGTCCTAATAATCTTTTTCCGAAGCCTATCTTTTCCATTGTACTCTTAAGAAATTGCCAATTTACTCTGTCAAACGCCTTTTTGGCGTTGGTTGACAGTAAAGCCAGAGGAGTGGCGTTATTTTTAGAGTATTGAATTAGCTGTAACACTTTCAAGGTGTTGTCTCTCGCTTCCCTCCCTGGGACAAACCCCACCTGGTCCTGAGAGATCAATGCAGGGAGGATGGTATTCACCCTGTTTGCCAGAGTTTTAGCCAGTATTTTAACGTCAGTATTCAGTAATGAAATCGGTTTGTAGCTCTGGGGAACGTCCGTAGGTTTACCTGGTTTTGGCAATACTGTTATGTAGGCAGTCAGCATTGAGGAGGGCAATGTCTCCACGTCAGAAATATTGTTGAATAAGTTTTGTATATGGGGGAGCAGAATTGGTAAAAAGGCTTTATAATATCTAGCCCCAAATCCGTCCGGACCTGGGCTCTTTCCGTTTGGTAGGTCCATCAGTGCAGTCTGAATTTCCTTCTGTGTGAGAGGGGACTCGAGGAACTCTACCATCTCACTTGTCAGTGTAGTCATGTGTATTCTTGCTAGGTACTCTGTTATTTTAAGCCTCTCCTGTGTTTCAGTTGGTGAGGGGGTATTCAGGTCTTTAGATTATATAGTTGGCTATAATAATTGCGGAAGGTCTCCGCTATATGTGGGCTATCCTTATGAACTTTACCGTCATTATCTTTAATGGTGTATACATATGCTTTTAGTTGAGTCCGTCGGAGGGTTCTGGCCAACAGTTTCCCCGCCTTGTCACCCCCCTCATAATACTTCTGCTTTAAAAGCAGTGCTTTTCTCTGATTCTCTTCTTGTAGTAACTGTTTAAAATCTGTCCTAGCCTGGGTCAGCGTTGCCAGCAAAGTAGTATCTGTGGGGGCCTTTTTATGCTGTT